>JANTBZ010032978.1:0-13311 GCA_024741255.1 Exechia fusca
AACAAACAATTTTGAACCGTTCACGGCATAAGTGGTATAAGTAAACGAAAATTTGTCATAACAGCCACAATAAATTTGTCCAACAATTGAATTATACTCACAAATGCATTATAAGTGATGTAATAGCCCCTTATTTCTCGCTAAAGATTAACATTTCATAAAAAACACGGGTTCTACTGTATCGACGATTGGAAAAAAAATCGTAATGCAATTAAATTAAGTATTACAAAAAAAAGGATTCTGAAAAAGAAAACCGTTTTTCAATATAATTTGTCGTTTAGCAGTAATCGCCTTGCCAACGGTGATGTCAAGCGGTACGATAGGTGTTAAAAAACCTCAGATTTTAGTAGTACTTATGAATAATAGTGTATTCTAAAGATTTTCACCGTTGAAATCACAATGGAATATAAAATGTTCTACCCTAGGTCAATAATTTGAAACATGCCTTATTTTTCGGTTTATAAGAGAAGATAAACTGGCATACCAATAACAATAATATAAGTTTGTTAAGAAATCACATTTATACAATCTACTGCCGAGAAAAGTCTCATCCGCCTCTATTTTTGACAAATAAAAACCATAAGCCATCGTGACTTGTTTAGTATGATAAGAATTCCTGCGCAATTCAATTACCATTCATCAACGTACTACGTTTTTTGTTCGAAGATGAACCTGTAAAATGTTATGTCCTATAAACCGAAAACTAAATACGTTAGGTCATCATACACCGAAAATCGAGTTTGTTTTTGGTTTTCAGGGTCAACAGTGAATGCTCCATAATTAAAAGAGGTTGAGACTCAAACGATTTTCTCATAGATAACTGTATCATTTCAAATCTTGTGCTGGTGTTTAAGATTAATGATCTAGGCTAGTAGAACATGGACAAATTAAATATATTCCATTCCATAGGATTGGTATTGATGTTCAGAGAATTTAGAGCAATATAACTCTCACCTGTAAACACATCCTTCAGACAGTCCTCGTCCAGGAACACGTTCACCAGCTCCTTGGTCGGCTCCACACTGATATTCACCCCTGGCCCCACATTATACCTCACCTCGTCCGCATCGAAAATCTGATTCACCTGCGGCGCCGTCGCTCGCTTCGGCTGCTGCACTCGACTATGCAGCTGATGCTTGTTGCGCTTCGGCTTGAACGTCCGACGCACTTTGGCCGGCTTGGGCGCCTCACTGGGCCGGATCTCGACCACCTCGGCGGCCGTCTCTTCTGAATGGGACAGCGCCTCGGGCTGATCTCCCCCCACCACATCCTCCAGCTGGCCGGCGGACACGCCCAGCATCGAACCGATCGTCTGGTTGCCCAGCGAGTACACTTGCCGATAGTTCTTGTACAGATCGAGCACGAAGCTCTGGAACGGTGCGATGTCGTCGGCGCCGAATTGTTGCTCGGCGGATTGGTCGGCCGATTGGACGGCGCTGGCGATGGATGCCATCGGAAGATCATCAAAGTTGTCGATTTCGGTGTCTTCTTCGTCTGCTGGTCGCTTCTGCGAAACCGTGCTGCTGAAGAGCTTCTGCGAGGCAACGAACGGGGCGGCGGCTGACGGATGCGGTGTCGCACTGTCCCGTCCGCCACCTCCATCGCCCACTCGCATCTCGGTGTCCATGCGCACGAAATCGTGCGCATTGAAGGGCGTAAATTGCGGATACTCGGGATCGAAGTTCGGGGCGAAATGCGAGGAGAAGGACTTGCGTGACGAGACGGAGTCAACTTCGGGCAGAGCGGATGTGGCTAGGAGTATGATGGCGAGGAGTGGCATCCAATGGTGGTGCCCAGATCGTGCTGTTCGATGGACGGCCATGGCGAGTGGAATGAAGATGTGGTTTTGTCCGAGAAGTATGAGGTAATGATGGTTGATTTCGATGCTGTGCAGCTGTGTGAGATGCGATAAGTAATAGAACGGTCTGCCGTCTGGTCTAGGAAAGTGTACGGTGTTCTGGACTAGAACGACGGCGGCGCGAACCACAGAATCGCCTGTGCGTGTGAGTCGATCGGCGTTCACGCACGAAATGCGCAAAACCGTTCCGAATGCAGTGCGTTATATCAGCTTGCGCTGGCGAAGCGCAATAATAATTGCGTGTTGTGACTGGTTTTCAACGCGTCTGCGCGCGATCGCATTCGCGCTTTAGCGCTTGGCGGCGCCCGGCGCGGACGCACTTGACCGTGAATGTGCGAAAAGTGTGCTGCATCTTGAGTGTGAGCGAATGATGTAAAGGGTATGATGATACGTTCGCTTGCGCTGTTATGTTGCAGCATACCTACACAGTGTTATGGATATGGTAACTGTTTTCCAAGTGCGTGAGATTGTGCAATAATTCAATAGTCGGATGGGTAAACAGAACATTTTTTGAACAAAATTGAACAACATAATTGCATGCTGTTTCCCATGGAGCATACTGTAGAATGTGAACAGCATACCAGTTTAGTGGTGTTTGAACACCGTTTTGATTACTTAAACAGTAATTAAGAATAATTGCACTACAAATAAAGATTGTGCGTATTTTTAACTAGTTCTGCATCGCTAACACTTCTCCCTATTACAAAAGTATGTTGCATTTCCAGCACAGCATCGTCAACGCTAATATATAGAGTACGACGGGGCATTTTTTTGCATAGTAAACGCGAAGAACTCTCGCGGTCGTAATTTGCATCCGATTTCAAATTGAAAGACAATTTATCAGGCTTTGATTCTGCTGAACATTTTTATTATGTGAACTCTCAATACACGGAGCTATTAGCATTAAACCGATGGCATGTTTTTTCGACGTTTTAAAAAGTGCGGGGTAATTTTTACACTCCTGTCTATTTTAGCTAAATCTGCACTAATTTATGTCGGAAAAATATATAAGCCTTATTCATGTTCCTTCAATCGAATAAAATCGAAAGAAACGAAGGAATAACAACATGGCCTCTATAATGTGGATCCGCGTGTGCGCCAGTTTGATAAGACAATTCTTCATACTACAAATTGTACTAACACTACAGATGGATGTCTAAGTAAGGCTCAACCCGGATAAAATTGTTCACACTATCTTCTCGGCTGTTCAAAAACATATTAGAATGATCTTATATTTAAAAAGTTATATGGGTAAGATATCGTGCAGCCCTGCAAAAATTGCCCCACATGTACCTGTTGAAGAATTATCTCCATTACTCTATGGATAGTCGTACTATCGTTAAAACACAAAAATATTCAAATTCACCGGTAAATTCCGCTTGCAAGTCCATCATTCGATATTTATTATCATGTTTCGTATGTTATTCCCAACACATTGATTGGAGATGAATTATCGTAAGGAAAACACCAAAATCGCATATAGGGCTATAACTGTTTTATATGAGGCCATAGACGTTCAGAGTCTGTATTCATAGAATAATTTTGATAACAGACAAAATTCAGCAGAATATCTTCGTTATTGAAAGAAATAAGGTGGGGTGCAAAAATTGCCCCTATGCAAAAATTACCCCGTCGTACTCTACTCATGTTCACTACTTCGTAAAAACAAAAAATTACAGAATTGTATATTTACTTATTGCACTAATGATAAATTTTAATTCTGACGGAATTTGCTGTTTTTTCTCCAAATAAACAGTAGTTTTGCGAGAGCATGGAACATTATTCCATTTACACGGTTTTCACGAGAACGTAAAAATTTCGTATCCGAGGTTTAGAAATGCCAACAATCGCTCAGCCGCTCGAACTATATATTTTAACGTTCGACGTCGCGAAATGGATGCTAACGATCGACGCGATAATTCTCGCTGTGCGTCACACGCGCAATTGTTTATCTGCTGCGCAAATCGGTGCGTGCATAGACTGACGAGCGATGCTGGCATGACAGCGAAATAACCAGTATTTGTGTGCCAGCGAGGAGGTGTTTTTACTCGATATTGTAATATCACGAATCACGACGCTGCTAGTTGCTATATGCAGTCACTCCGCGACCTACAACACACACGCGGACGGCGATGCTGGAGCGCCAGTGGCATAAAAGAGATTGTGTGTGCATGTGCATGCGGCGACGTGTGTATGTGTTTGTGAATTACAGACACACACACCCACAGTGACGACGGCGTGGAAAATGCCAAGCGGGCGTCCCCCAACAACCGTCCATGTCGTTAATTAGACATCACTAAATTCAAACACAATTATTCAACATTAGCTAGAAACTGGAAATCAAGAACAAAAATGTGTATGTAGCAAAATATTGAACTTTTCTAATCTGTAAAGAGAAGCTTCAACCTATTTTCACATGAGAGGCAAATATCGTATTTACGGATGGTTTTAAAGAAGATCATTCTTCCCACAGTCCCATTAGCAAGAGTGCAACAAGAGATTCTGGTCAATTTAATTTTCTTTTTGTTCGTTTTGAAACTAACATGCCATAATTTAACAACAACAACGTATATTGATTAAACATTGATTCTGCTAGACTAAAGATACTAGAAATTAATTTCGAAAAATGCTCTGTCTGCCTATGCTATCGCGACCAGGTTAGTCATTGAATCATGCCAAATAAAACTGGTATGTATTGGGCAAAGACCTATCTACAATTCGTATTTTGTTCCATGTAGTTATCTCTCTCAGGCGACCAGTTCGACCAGTTCGACCAGTAAATGGGTTGTTCGTGTGTGATCTTCATCTCATTCAACAACTAATCTGACCACGACTTTCTGGAATTTCGATCAAAACGTTCGTAAACGACCCATCCTAGTGTTGGGCCACACGTCGACGAGATCTCTCTCTACACCGGAACCAAATATTGTGTTATGCACTTATTTCGGAACTGAATGTTACGAGACTGACGATAATAACACAGGGATTTTCTTCGGCGCGTCTTGAGTCATGTTTAACTTGCTGCCTGCAATTTTATATAGGAGGTACAAAATTGCAGCGCACTTTGCCCGCGCTGGCGGCGAAGCCGCTAGTGAACTATATATTGGAAGAAAAACGCGATAAATTGGCCGAAGTATCTATAATAATGATTGCGCTTTTTCCGTGCGCATCCAGCCAAAAACGTAGCATCGTATTTTGTATTGAAAAACTGTTTTTCTTTTTTAGAATATTTTTTTTGAATACTTCAATTGATCGCATTAAAATAATCAAATTTTCAATCGTCGATACAGAAGTACACGTATGTTATCTAACATAAAAATATATTTGGTCCCGTGCAAGCCATTTTTGGTGATTATGAATTATGACTCACCTGCCGCTGGTCACACATTTGCTCGGACAACAAATGTAATCGACTGACTCTGAACGGGACGAGATGGAAGCGATGAAGCGACCGATTATATTCGCGCGCTGACATCAAAGAGCACACAGCAGGCGCTATAAACAAATGTCCATAATTGGAAATCATAAACATCCAGCGCGCGTGTGTTTGTGTATAATATACGGTAGTTAGCGCCCGGTCGAATTCATCAATATGCATAGGTTCGACTTCGTCGTTTACCACCCGTCACTTCATCGAAATGAAACCCACTTATGCAGTGCGGGGTGTGTGTGTGTGTGTGTGTGTGTGTATGACGTTAGCGCGCAGCTCGCCGATGGTTCGTGGCTGCTGATGACCGATCGCGCGATAATATCGATTACTATGGGTTGTCTGCTCACCTCTGTAATGCGAACAGATTTTGAATGTTTCAGATGTTATGTGTAAACGCATCGTCATCACACTCATATGATGTGTGAAATGTGTAAATTATGCTCTCGCACCAAAACGTTTACGTTGGAGCCTCATTATGGTACATTCCCAATATATAGAATGCGCACAAGCCCAGTGAACGCAATTTCAGAACAGTCAAGCGCGACTTTTGCAGTGTGTCGTTGATCAATTTCAAATCGTAAAATGTAATTATATTGAAGACGCAATTAGTATGTGAAGTGACACTATCACACCTTTTAAGTTATGGTTCTGATAAACGCTTATAGTTGGTCCACAAGCTCGTATTAATATGCGGTGAATAGTGGCACAAGTGAACAAAATCATAATTTTGAAATATTCCGTACATGTATTCGTTAAGATATTCATAATATAGTACAGTGGAACCTATCTCAGCCGGAACCTATCTAAGCCGGAACCTCTAAATTCGGTAACCTCCCTTAGCCTGAACAAATTCCGTCCCGTGCGATTAATTTTGAATTGTATACCATTTACTACTATTTTTCCAAACTCGTCGACAAATTAAATTCAACATATTTAATGTTGTAGTCTGGTTAAACACAAGCCAAGGCACAACAGATCTCAAATATTTCTTTATAGATTCTCGTGAAGAAAACATGAGAGACGTAAGAAGAAAATACAATGCGTCGTGCGAGTCAGCACGGTGGCCCACCAAATCACCGCGAATCATGTCCAATTACATAATCTCTTAATCTGCGTATTTTCGCACACACACACGTAACACAAACACAAACAATCAAATACAGACGATGCCAGTCAGCGGACTGACAAGCTCACATCGACCACTGTACAAATTTACATACCCAACAACCAACAAGTAACAGATTTGCATAACTTATCGACTCGACTCGACCGATTGAAAATCGATGTTCGTAACGCGAATCAGCCACGCATCGCTCTTGCACAGGACACATCAATCAATCGGCCCGCGCCCGTCGTCTCCTCGCAAGCTGCAGAGTTTCGCAGAGAATACGCGACACGTTATCGGTACTGCGGGATCTGTTGACGACATGTTGTCCATTTCAAAGCGCTCAGTGCACTCGGTTTCCGTGCGATAAATGAAGCATAATTTGTGTCGTAGTGCATTGTTCTCAGGTGCGCATCCGAACGAGTTGCGTTTGGTTGGTGTGACTAAACGAACCGACGGTCGAAATGTCATTTAGGTCCATAAACAAACCAGCTCAGTGGCCATAAATACGTTCATATGAGTGTTGTCTGGACTATGGAAATAATGTGTTTATCAATATTAAATTGGATAAATTCGACGACGCGTAGTCGGGTTTTGGAACGTGGATCGAATCCCCGAATACGACACCTGAAATTGATCAACCTCGTCGTCGAAACAAAAAAGAACAGTTTAATGAAGTAATGAGTAATAGACAGATTGCTATGCACAAAAATAGCTAGTTCTCAAAGCGTAGAGTGGAATAACACCGATCACTCTGCCCGTTTGCGAGCAGACACGTAAATGTTGGCTTTACATTTATCACTCTTCCATATATCCTGTAAAAGCTTCGTATTTTTAGAGGAGTACAATGGATGTAGATGAAATTTGATACACACACTACAGTCCGATGCCAGATTCTGATTGTTATGCATCTTGAATGGTGAACATATGTAGCTACAACTTCTCTATACTTTTGTTGTCCAGAGTCTAGAACGATATATCGATTTACAAAGTGCGTTCACGAACCCCCTCCAGCGGACCCGGTTTATAGCGAGATTTTTTACTTGCAGCCAGGTGGTTTCGGCTGCTTCAAGATCTCTCTCTAGAGACTTCCTCCAGGTCTCCTTCGTCGTCGTCCTCTTCGCCTTCGGCCCTGCTCGTTCCAGTCAAGGGCCTTCTTAGCGATGTCGTTGCTCTTGCGGAGGGTGTGCCCGATCGACCTCCACTTCCGTCGGAGAACAGTCAGCTCCAATCTTTCATACCTCTTACGTCGCCACAGCTCGTCGTTGCTGATATGGTCCAAGAGGTGGATTTGCATAATGCGCCTGAGACATCGATTGACGAATGTCTGCAGGCTGCCCGTGATGGTTTATGCCGTTTTTCTATGTTTCGCTCCCGCGCAACAGCACCGACAAGACGTTCGACCTGAAGAACCACAGCTTCAGGTCACGCGACATCGTGGGGGACGATGAGTCGAAGCCCGACCTGCTCGCCGTAGTGGGTGATCCGAATCAGCTTCTCCTCCACTGCGTTTCTGGAACTTTCGAACAGGCAGATGTCGTTCGCGAAAGCCAGGTCTTCGATGCGCGTTCCTTGCAGATGTTGCCAGAAAATTCCTCGCCTCGAATTGTTCACCTTGGCATTTGCCCATTCCAGAACAGCAGCGGAGAAAGGATGCAGCTCTGCTTCACGCCCGACGCTACCTGCAACTTCCGTCCCAGTCCTCCTCTATGTACGACACTGCAATTCTCTCCCTGGCTCATCGTCTGGATGACTCCCAGTAGCTTCTTTATTATTCCGAAGCTTGTCAGCACATCACAAATCACGCATCGATGTAAGCTATCGAAAGATTTTTCGGAGTCCACGAATAGCAGGATTACTGTGGCCTGCCATTCGTTTGACTACTCTACGATAATGCGCAATTTGTTGATATGATCTGTACAGGAGCGGCCGCGAGGAAAGCCAGCTTGCTCTCGACGAAACATAGGCTCCAGAACACCACTCGAAACGAACGATATCGATAACGAATCGAAATGCACAGCCCCAACATCAACGCAAACCATAGACACACACACACACATGCAGCATGCACGCACACATCATTTACCATATTTATACGCGATCCCGGATCGCTGTGCGTGAAGTCTGCAAAAGCTGCTGAAGCGGAATGTGCGGCGACGCGGTATGCGCGATTCACGCGCGTGGCCCGAGATTTTAGCATGCACACGTGCGTTTCCGTGCGTGCCAGAGTGCCCGATTCAATAATGTTTGAGCTGATGCGCGCTGCCAGGCGACATGTGTACCGCGCGTGTGTGCGCTGATATGCTATATGCTCTGCCATGCTATGCTGCTGGTATGCGCACACAGCACGACGTGTCTGTCACACCGGCTATGCGCATAAGTGCGGCGCGCGTGTGCGCAATGGTGTCAGACAAGCATCCGAAAGTGACACTTTAACATTCCTGCACGCGTCCGCACTGGCTGCTGGACGCTGACCGCTATTCCGTCAGCCACTTGGCTGCTGGTCGCACACAGAGATGCTGGATCGCGAGCGTGTGCAACCAATCGCTCCTGCCGAAAGGTCTGCGGCGACGCGACCGCGTCTGTGAATGTGACATGTGTGTGTGTGTGCGCAGCCCAATGCGGTTCAGCACAATCGGTGGACATGGGAAAAGAATACACACACACACGCACCTTTCATGGCCCAATTCAAGGTCACAAACACATCCGCACGCGCTGGTGTGTATCCTAACGCCTGCATACGCACACCACCAGCAGGCCTCCGCCACATACCCTATCGTTTTAATTATAACCGTTTTTTTTAGCAGAACCATTATGGATGTGCCGTTCTTGGTCGTAGTATTGGGAATGAAATGACCGCCAGCGCACACACTTATTATTATTATATTGTTCGAATAATGATTGATCGATTTTCCGTTCAATGTGAATGTTATGTGTGTAGTATCAATTTACAAATCATCACTCCAGCTACCTGAATAAGAAAGCGCCGCCGTCGGAGCGCTATAGTGTTTATGTTGTGTTTTTTGACGCTGTGAAGGGTGCAACATTACGAAGTGGAACTCTGTAACTCTGTATCATATGTCACACTTGTGAAATGTCAAACTGTGCCTAATAGTATTGTACGATTGGCGCAAAATCATCGTTTCAATATGAATGTCTGAATTGATACAAATTGAGAGTATTTGAACTCTTAGTGGCAAGAGTCTTGTATACATATTCATGTGTTGAAGTTAGTTTCCATTCATTCGAATCGTACCAATAACTTTGTTGTGGTACACCCTCTGGTACGTCGATTTGATTTGATGCTAAGCGGGGCGCGCATGCGCACGATCATTTAGCCGGGCGCGCTAGTCATTCGGTTTAATCGCGAGCCGTCGCCGCCGTCGGCCGTGTGGGCACCAATCGCGCGGCATTCGGAGATCGTAATTCGACCGCAGCGAGATCATGCAGTAAGAACTCGCGCATACGATCGATATGCGCACGCTCACACGCGCGCGCGCGCTCACGCAAGTGTTATAATTGGATTTCCAAGCAGCGGAATGTTGTTGGCGGCTAGTTGGTGTTGGTTAGTTCGGGTGAGCACCCGAATTTGTTCGAGCACATTTGTGCCGCTTCGATTACGCAGGGAGCCCGCTGGAAACACGGGCGCAGACTTGATGCTGCCGAAAGACTACTGCGGTTTTTACAGAGCATACGTGCGTGCGTGCACGCCAGCGTTCCGTTGATCCGGCTGCTGGCAGTAATAGGATCTTGTTAAAATATCATTCGAAAATGCACAGGCAGGGTACACGGAACGATTTGGTTTCGATTGGGTGACGGCGTGAATGTTGGGGTTTTCGTACGGCTGTAATGTGGTAATCGAGCGCTCATTGATTCCATAACTCGACTGCAGACGAGCTGCCTGTCTGTACGTGTGCGGCGGATTGAGTAAATTGAAAACCAAGCACACAAAACACATACGATTTCTATAGAGCCCCGGCATACCGATACACTCGAACTGTGACGATGACAATGCAAATTAAAATTCAATTAAATGTAATGCGTACTGTTTGGTAGCTGTGCCCAAGTGTTCGATATCTGAGACCAAGTCTCACAGAAGCACTGCTGGCCACTCTTGTTCCCATAACGCATACTCACACACGCACACCCAAACACGCGCGCACACTGCGCAAGTTTTGCAAATTCAACGCATACGAGTCGGTGCGCTGGCGCGCGTTGAAATGATGGATCGTGCGTGAACGCGATGCGCGCCTTTTACGGGCGCCGAGTGCGTGCGTGAACGCGCTGTTCGACACGACGCCTCGACTCGCGTCGTGAATGTCGCTGACTACTCTTTTATTATCGATTAAAGCAAACATATTGAGTATGCCGCCGGTATAATTGGCTGTAATTCATGCGGCGACCAACGACCGACCGTAATAATGTTTACTGCAATCTGCATCTACGTTCTAATGTGCGTGCGTATATGTATATTTATTTTCGATTACAACACTGCGACTTTGTTGCACTGTTGCATCGCAACGAGAAGACAGGCATTTGAGACATGTGATGGTAATTTTGTATGTGTATTCTTTTTTTGTGCTGCAGAACACTTCTGATGCAACAACTGAATTGAAAATAGTTGAATTATTGCAACAATTTTATTATTATTTCTGTTATGGAATTGTTTAGCACTTTTGAAATAGAACACATTACTTTTAGAATAATTTTATTACTTACTCAAACTAGAATGGGGAATATTCCAAAGTGGCTTGTCGTATAGACAAACAGAATGAAGTGACCACATTTTCCTGAGCAACAACACAAAAGATAATCATGTCTTTGATTTGAATAGAAGATTGGAAAATGCATGATGCAATCAGAGGCAACCAACCAGATGACCCACACTAATACTCAGTTCGCTTGCGTGTTACCAATAAATTACATGACTTGATAATACCCGGTTCTCACATGTGCAACTGCGTCGCCTTATATTAGTCTACTTGCAGCGGACAGGCAGCCTCATCATCGGGCGCAGGCACCAGTGAGCACCAAATGCGATTTTAATAATAATGCAATAACCTCTGGCCGAACCGCTGCCGCAGCATGCATCTCGCTTCTCGTTTGAAACATAAACACATTCATTAGTCATGCACAACACATAAATTTATCATTATAGGAAATGCATTGCAGCATGCCTGCACACTGTGTGCATTCGTCAATTATGCTCAAGTTTGGTATGCTTGTGTCATGTAGTAGTAGGTGCACACAGAGTGCAATTTGCGATTTGCCCAGGTTGTGCGCTTGTAACCATACCGCTGCCTAATGCGATTATAATACTCGTTGCAACCGCAATCCATTTCGAACTGGTTCATGACAATTTGCATTCGTGTGCATGCCTAAACTGAGTTCTGTATCTAGAGTAGATGGTCCCACGTCCCACGGTTGGACACGTTTCATTATAAAGTTTGGCACATGACCGAAGTTGAAAGTCCAGCTTGTAAGAATTGTAGGGTAGGGTGCCCATTATTTATTTGGCATACTGAAAATTCATATGAATTCAAGAAAAACTACATTTCAATCATTTCGAATACCATTCGCACTTTGTTCTATCGGAGGTGCCAATAGATGGGCACATGTACTATTCTTATATAAAGCGTGATAGTTTGAGTCCATGTCGCAATAATGTTCGACCTATCGCTGAACTGCGAAGTAATGAGGCCAAGCTATGAATTCCATTCATTCTTATCCTTTCATATTGATGAGAAGGACTTGGAATGTGATTCTCAAAAATGACCGAAATTACATGAGCGCGACATGCAAAACGAATCACATACACACACATAACAATACGCCGGCGTCACGTCGAATTCAATGAAAATGAATATACTTTAGCGAGAGTGAGAGCGTGCTCTCAATGAACAATCGACCAAACACGTAGTAGACAATCGGGCCAGTCCCGCGCTCTCGGCGATCATTCGGTGCTTTTTGAATTTATCTACGATAAGCACTAACAAAACAAATGCAAATTAAATCATGTTTGAAAACGATACTTCTCATATCCGGATTTTGGCTCCCTTTCTTAACTCGTAGGTGGTTATACCCAGTCCAGCCATGCCAGTGGCCTTTGTCTTGTAAATTGCTCGATCTGCATGCACATATCAGAATGAAATTATATATTTCACACTCATACATTAATATGTTTGAATGGTTTCCAAAAGATAAACCTTTTCTTGTAACATGGAAACCTGAACTTTTTTCAGATAAGTGTATACTTATATACATCGGGCTTCCATATAAAGATACCAAGAAACATGCTCTTCTCAGAACTGGGTGCTACAAATGACCTGAATATTTTTTGTACCAAAAGTTACGAAAACTAGTTCTTCGTTGTTTTTATACATTATTCATAACCACAAAAGATTTTATTTGTAGATTTTGGGTTTCTCTATCAGTTCAAATGATAATAATTTTAAACATATTTTTGATATCGGGAATAACAACACTTTTATGTTATTTATATGTAAAAATGATTTTCAGAGAAAGGCCGTAAGAAACTCTTATAACATTTTGTGGTGTCTTCGAATGGCACCACTGTAGAACAAATTCTTGTTCCTCTCGATTTATACTTTTATATGGTCCTTATATATGAATTACCTGAAACTTTGGGGATTATTAGAGCCCTAACAATAATTTGTTCTTCTATTCTAGTGTATCAAACTCAATAACCTTTCATAAACGTATAATAAGGACATTTTGAAATCTCAGGTCCCGTTGAAAGTAATTTCAAACCAACAAACAACTATTAGGTGTACTACTCTACATTATTCAAGTTGGCCATCTTGCTTGGTAGACTCCACGGTCAACTTAGAAGTGCTGTAACATTTTATCTACACATAATTTCTTGCAGCAATTTTTTATGTGGTGTTGCCAGTTATA
>JANTBZ010033089.1:0-13308 GCA_024741255.1 Exechia fusca
ATGTTTAAAAAGATCCACTCATTATTAGAAATGTTTATCAGTCATGTTTTGTTCGGGTTTCAATGGTTGTTGTTCCATTAATCACACTGAAAAACGGGTTATGATTTTAAAATAATTATTATGAAATCATGTTGGTACCATAACAACAGTCGATGTTCTCATTCATAGGAACTTATCCGCCAATGGCTCTTCTCACTCACCTCTTCCCAAAGAAGAACGGCTTATCACCCAGCAGCGTCGTCAGATTCTCACAACACCTGCGCACCTTCTCCAGCACCTCGTCCAGCGTCAAATCATGCCAATCGTACATCTGCAGCAGTCGCCCAAAATGCCGCTGCTTTCGCCAATTCTGATAATGATTCAGCGGCCACGGAAACACCGATCCATTTCGCACCAGCGTGATCTGATCGCGCACCTCCGGCACCAGCCAGCTCACGAAGATCTCCGCATACGAGAATATGTTCTCGGCCAGCGAGAAATACGCTCGCAGCTCGCTGCGCTGATCCTCGTCCAGCTCGGCCACGAGCGACTTGCCCTTGCCCTCGGTGAACGCGACAATCAGCTCCATTTCGGACACGACAAACGAGCCGACGTGCAGGAAGGGCAGCCGAGTGATGTGGCCTCCGGGCGACATGAACTCGGCGTTCGGTCGCGTCCGGATGGTGTACTTGAGCTCGGACATCTGCGTGCGTGCGGAACGTGAAAATAGCTTATTGGCGAAATGATGTCACTTCTCCGGCGGCTGCTTGAATGAAACACTCACGTTCAGGAACGCTCGGACCGCCTGGCAGCTGGCGTTCTCGGGCAGCAGAATCTGCATCTCCTCGTTGGGCTGATAGAGGACGGCATTGTTCCAGGATTCGGCGTCTGCCATCATTCATGCGAAAGGCGAACGAAACAATAACACGATTATGTGATGCTTATGATTTTCACTGTGCTGTGCGCAAACCTTTGGCGGCCCGATCGTACAGCTGGGCGACCAGCGGCGACGGTTTGGCTGGCATGGCTCCGCTTCGATTTTGATACAGTAGTTTTTATAGGCGCCGCGCGCGTAGGCAGCTAATTTTAGACGAAATGCGGCCAAATTTGTGTGCTATAATCGCAAATTATAGACTCTCACATGTAGAAATCGGGTCGATGTTTGTTTTGACTTTCCACCGCAGCAAGCAGCGAATAATTTCGCGAGCCATCATCGAGCGCCGACCACCATTGAACGCACTCGCGCACTCGCGCCGACTATCGAACGCACCCGTCGCCCGCCGCTGTCACGCCGTCCCGCTGTCACCGGTGAGCCGACGCCGCCGCCGCTCGACGACTACCGTACCGGAAAACCGCGTGAAGTTTCTTTCTTTCGTGTTTATATCCCGTAATAATCGCTCACTATGTCGAAACGAGGTAAATATTTTCGAAAAAATCTACGTTTATCGCCCGTTTGCGGTGCCCAACGCGATCATCCGGCCCTCCGGCGGACCGATGATCGTGGGCACCATCGAATTACGATGATATTTGGGTGATTTCGGTGCCGGAATTCGGATTTTGTCCGATTTCGACACTTGGTCGCTCGGATGGTCAGAGTTGTTTGGGTGTGCGAGCGTGCGTTTGTGTTGTGGTATGCGTCGCATATTCGATACAACGCAGTCTATTGAAGCGCCCAGATTACTAACACGTCCAAAATGTTGACGAACAGGACGCGGTGGTGCATCTGGTGGAAAGTTCCGCATCTCCCTGGGTCTGCCCGTCGGAGCTGTGATGAACTGCGCTGACAACACCGGTACGTATTTTTTGTGCTGAACGCGCAAGTGTTATTTTGATTCTCCTCCATCTTGTGTGAGTGTTTCTATAATGGCAAATTCCGTTCGTTTTGCACAGGCGCCAAGAACCTGTACGTTATTGCCGTGCACGGAATCCGTGGTCGCTTGAACCGTCTGCCCTCCGCCGGTGTTGGTGACATGTTCGTCGCCACCGTCAAGAAGGGAAAGCCGGAGCTGCGTAAGAAGGTAAGCTATCCGTGCACTGAAACGTTTCCCCATTCGAACTGTTGACTAATCTCGATGTGCGTGTGTTTTTGTGCTCCGTAGGTCATGCCCGCCGTGGTCATCCGGCAGCGCAAGCCGTTCCGCAGGCGTGACGGTGTCTTCATCTACTTCGAGGACAACGCGGGCGTGATTGTGAACAACAAGGGTGAGATGAAGGGATCCGCCATCACCGGCCCCGTTGCCAAGGAGTGCGCCGATCTGTGGCCGCGTATCGCCTCGAACGCCAGTTCGATCGCCTAAGCGTGTGGCGCTGAAGATAGGCAGACACGCGAACATTGACAAACGCACCAACACCTGACTTGTTTCGCGCGTATGCACGTCCTGACACGGAAGAAAATAATAAAACACCCTGAAAAACCAGTGCGGATGATGTGGTCGTGCGTTGGGCTGATATTGTTCGGAATCGGCCTTGGCGCCCGGGCCTTGGCCAAATCACGGATGTGCAATAGGCGGACATTTCGATTTAGTTCAGTGGCGGAAAGCCAATAGATGATTATTTGATGGACCAGCTCGAGATGCGCAGTATATTCATAATTGTGATGGTCGTGAAGTAATATATAAATATGCTATGCGGTGTAGAACCACGTGGGTTCTAGATAGCAAATTGCCTGCATGTAGACAATTCGATCGTATTTAGAATTCGTTTATTTTTAGATTCGTTATTTCAAGCAATCTACAATAACGATCCAATATGAAAATACATATCTGCGATTAACGTTGAAAATTCGACATTCGCAATCTCAAATGTAACGCATCGTGTACTGTTTCGCATACACAAATTTACGTATCGTTAAAATTCTGCATTCCGATTTATATGGATCACTCTCTCCGCACATCCGCACTAACACGTACAAACAGTGCAGAAATTCCGCAGCCGACGGCGAGAAAGAAATGTTTTGTCTGATCGGTTTTGTTATAAAATACCCGTTTGTCACGCACGTACGAACATGCTAATCGATACGCGATGGCGACGTTGCATTGGATGGGATTGATTGATGCGTGTACGCTTGTCGTGTCGGTGGCGTCTCCGCGACGATGGCAGCCGCGCCGGTCTCTCGTCATACATATTTTTCCGCAAGCGGTTGTGACAACACGCGGCAGCGGCAACTGCGCGGGCACGTGCACATATCGATCGTCAACCAAAGTATCAAGTGCACGCTCTCGTCAGCGATTGATTGAGAAAAATGTAGATTTCTATTTGGATTATGGGTATTTTTTGGTAGTACTCAAGACGTGACCACTCTCGTTTGTTTGACAGCCCAGAGCAAATATATATCGTCTGATCATTATACGAACCGAAATACAAAGATTAAACCAGGTACTGAAATCTTCTGTTTTTAAGTTTTGTTCGTGTTGATAACCAATCCAATGAGGCAGTTATATTGAACAAACATATAAGAGTATAAGAGTAAAATATTATGAAAAAGTCTTATCTGTGGCTAAGCACGCACTAAGAAAGACCTCTCCGTTGGTATATGGAGCCATTATTGCAATAATAAAACATAAAAGCTATTTTTTTATTTTTTGAATTATAGAATAATTGTGCACAATTCCATTATTCATCATTCGAGTATAGGCACGTTGATCTAAGTAACTCCAGTGCAAAGTTATGGCCTGACAACCAAACACGAAAAACAGTTATTTTTGTATTGGGGACGATTTCACTATTCATACAAAAAATTTGAAACTCGTTATTGTCTTGACTATTACTCTTCACTGGAGTGTCTTACAACAACATGCGTGTATACACAAATGAAAGTGTATGAAATTGTGCACAATTAATTCATAATTTTGAAAATTATAAAAAATGGATTGTATGTTTTATTAGTTAGTTCTTATAGAGCATGCTTAGCCACAGGTGAGACTTTTTCATTGTATCTTTTCTTATATGGTGGAATAATGTTCATTCTGCATGATTACATTTTTTTAAATATTGTAGCAGGACGTACAAAACGAAAAATAAGAAGATTTCAGTACATTGGTTTAAACTTACAATTTCGGGTCGTAATGCAAGCGAAAATATTTACCTAAACGTTCGTTTTCACTTCCCAACAAGGCGTAGCAAATCAATATTTATTGATGCTTTCCACACGTAGTAAAATGTATCCGTTGAAATAGTGAATTGTTCACATTGGCCATTGGTCACACACACCGACGCACGACTCTTGCACACGCAGGCATCGCGCAGCATAAATGTGAGAGTGTGGAAAATCATAGCGACGACGTGTGATCGCCATATTTCTGCACTGCAAATTTCAAATGCCAGGCGTTCTGCGCATCGCATAAATTATGCTGCGTTCACGTCGAAGTCGAATGCCCAAAGGACACTCGCTTGGCATTGCGCACACCGCACACGCGATTTCACTCACATATACCGCGCGTTTCCACTCATTGCGATCGTGCGTGCATGCGCGTGCGTAAGCGTGCGTGTAGCGAGCGCGAAAACGGGACACGCACAATCACACTCGGCATAAACCGCAGCAGCAGCAGCAGCAGCAAACACACCGCGAACGAGATTATAATGCAGCCATTCAAGTGCGGCGCGCGCGCGTGATCGCCGCGTTCCTTCGACGCTGCTTGGGCGGCCCGGCCCGCACACTCTGAAGCACATCATTACACGATAATAACTGCAATCGTCCGTCACGTGTGTGTTTCTTGGACGTCTGCAGACGTCGTTCAGCGCAGCACAGCATAATATAATCATTACGATATTATATTTATTATTATGTTGTATGGAGCATAATAAAGACATACACAAGTGCCCCGTTTCACGCTGCAACGAACGCACAGGTGCACAAAATGTTGTTGCGGCGCGCACATATTTCGTGTCACCTGATACCTGTAATCCAGGAGACGCGCGCTCTTCGGTTGCAATTGCACGCCGACTTTTTTGACACATACGCCACGCCACACAACCCACAACCGCGGCAGCCGCACATCCCATCTGCGTAATTATCATAAAAATACCGCAACCGCGATGGCACGACCAATGCGCTGGCTGGCAGTCGTTGCAAATCTGCAAGTGTAATGTGGGTCAGTGTCGGTTCGCCCAGCAGCTCCTCTGCGCTGGAAATTTATCGCGTATTTACGTTGCAAATCGATGAATGAGCCCGCGCGCGCGACTTGCATATGCGTACTATAATTGCCTCGATCTTCGATTGCCTGCTGTCCGTCCGACCGACCGTCTCTGATTTAAGTGCATGCCATTAAGGTGGTTTTATCACATGTCCACCAATTGGCGTGGCGCGTTATTCATGCATACCAACATCGAGCGTTCGAGCGCTCTTCAGACCCCCCTACGGCCGCCGGGGTGCCACAGACGCAATGAATTGTCGCATAATCGCATAATCAATTCGCCATATCTAGGCGCGCACTACGCTGCACGGACGACGTTTATTACCGATCCGCGTACCTCCTCCTCCTCCGGTCTTCCGCGGAGGTTTCTCGCCGTGTATACAGAAATATATGCTAAATGTGTCATTCTCACATGCCCACCGTGATGTCGACGGAGGCGCCTCCGCCGTCGCGCTTCTGTGGCGTGCACATGGCCCGCTGGGCATTGTCGCAGCTGCGCGAGAATCGATTGTAGTGCATCTGACCCGGACAGCGGCGCTGGTAGGCCCGTTGGCCGATGCACAGCGTGTACATTTGACAGTTGGCCGCATTCGGTATGAAGGCGAGCTGTGCGGGACGGACGCTCCGGCAGGCGGCCGAATTGGAAGATGGCGGTCGCTGTGCGGCCACCAAAGCAGCGAAGCACGCCAGCAGGGCAAAGAGAAGGACGACCGAAGCTGCGCTCAATAGATTCGAAGAAATGGGGGTATCAATTGATGCCGTTTCCTCGATGTACAGAATTATTCGTGCTTACTGCGCTTACCTTTCATTGAAATTTGTGTGTGTTACTGTTCCCCCAACGGTCGAATGACTGAACGTCTATGACCTGCAGCGGTGCGCATATCGCATTTATACACCCAAGTACACTCGGGTGCTAATTAAACGACATTCACACTGTTCATTGGAATTGGTTTTCGGCTCGTTATCTCAGTTCGGGGTAGTGTGGATTACGCGTGCCGATGCTGGTGCGGAAATTCAACTGTAATCGGTGGTGTTATTGTGGTGTTGTACTAGCGAATCACCACAGCGCCACATTCGCATTAAAGTTTCATCCGTATCGGTAATTAAATCAGAACATGCTCATTA
The DNA here is from genome assembly GCA_024741255.1 of Exechia fusca. Classification (NCBI taxonomy): domain Eukaryota; kingdom Metazoa; phylum Arthropoda; class Insecta; order Diptera; family Mycetophilidae; genus Exechia; species Exechia fusca. The sequence goes on from JANTBZ010033089.1 coordinate 6,237, forward strand.
CATTATGCGCGTCTGCATGCGCATGTACATATGCGGTGTATGTGCGATTGAATGTTATTGAGGTATTACGCAGGTCGGAGGTATTGTGTGGCGTAGCATTCTTGGCATCGTTGCATCGCCCGCCTGCAGAGGCAAATACCAATGTCCAAGTTCGCATTGACGCATTGACGCAATGGGCGATATTATAAATGTAGAGTGGTTTTACTCGTTTTATTCACTATTGCAGATGATCGCGAACGCAAAAGAAACGCGCAGCGTAATTGTCAATGACAGGTATGTTTTACACGATCATAGTCGCGTATAAGCGTGTCATAATAACCATATATACATTTATGCAGTTGGCCGATGAGTCCATTAGTAAACCAGAAAAATGCACATCCATATGCGTGTTGGAGAAGCACCTACTTGGAGTGAATGGAGCAGTGTATCAGTGTCTAATGTTGTTATGGTCATCATTTGTAATTCGTATAGACACGAGAGAATTTCGTTTTTCCACACGCTTGGTGTAGTCGACTGAAACTGATTTTCTAATTACATGATAATGGTGAGAAAAATATCACAAACACTATAGTAACGATTATATACGGCTACTCTGCAGGCATGTTTGATGCATGATTGAAAGTGCATACGTAGATGGAAGGAAGAGAAAGAATTGCTAATTTACTTTCGTTCCGCAAAGAATAATTAGAAAAGCGCAGTATTATGTATAGAGGATACTGTAATGCAAGAAGTGGAGAAAACTCAGTGATACTTTCATTATTCATAATTAACACATCGCGTGTTATTAAACACACACACGTCAATTTACGACTCGATGGAATAATGACCACACCGTAAAACCGACAGCAATGTAATATTCTACAATGATGCCGGCTGATGCGATATATGCATTCATCGCTACAAGATTTTTTTGGGAGAGTAATTTCTCGGTATCGCGATGCATGTGTCATGTGTGCACTTGCATTTCGACACCCGTCTCGGACTTTCTCTTTTCACCGCGCATCACCACTAAACGCTGTGACTGCGATAAAGCGATAGACATTTCGTGACTGTCTACTAATGTAATGTGTGAACATGCAAACACGCGATCTCGTGCATAAAACTGCAATATACGATGATGCACAATCTAGGTGCAAACGGGATGTTTCAAACATTCGCGATCACATTGATGATGATAACTTGATATTCAGATGAATGAAGGGAGTAACTATAATATTATGGAAATAATATTTGTGCTAAAATGGCTTCTAAATCCTGTTATATAATGTAATTTCCGATAAACTATTTTGTTAAAGTCACAGAGATTCAATCAGAAGTGCATTGCTCTCTCATGCTGGTTATGCGTTGTGCGATCACCAAATATCCATACATTTTGTGTATCTTATTTGTGTATGTAGTATCTACTTGCACGTATGCTGGCACTCTGGCACCACACAACACATCACTGCGGTAGTTAAGGTGCCCCACTTTGCGAGCACACTGCGAGCATTCACAAACGAGCAGAGCCCACGGGTTTCACACGCATGCACGCACACACACACACGATCGCCACAGTGTCAAGCGAACGCAAACACACTGTGTATATACAGATCAGTGGTGTGGTTTGTTTTTTCGTCTCTCGGTATATTCTGATGCGTATACGCGTTTCGTGATGAAGCGCATGCGCCTGCGATCGTTCTTTTATTTCGTTTACAAGTTGACACACTTTTGCGTGCGCTGGTCGTTTACTGCGCGCATCCCCACATACACACACACCAAGACTCGTTTCGAGCGCATGCGCTCTCGGTCGAAGCTGGCAGGCAGGCTGCGGACTGGGTTAGCTGACTCGATGATGCTGTTGAATTAGTCCACGACCAAAGTGCCGGCGCATTGCAAACCTGATGCAATCACCGGCTGCCGTGCTGGTGTGATCGAGCCGGTCCCAGGGCCGTCGTCGTGTGCGCGAATAATACGCGCTCTCAAACACACGAATTCGCCATCAATCATATCCGATTCGCGGCAGTCCAAACTGAATCGCATCGACCATCGGCGGTTGTTATACTCGATCTGGTGGAGCACCACTATAAGTACTACAAACACTAGAAACCCTACTTCTCGACGAGTGTGAGCACCGCGAGCCACGCGACTACTGAAATGCGTGTGTGTACTGTTGTACAAACACATTTCCACTTCATTACGCCGCTGGATGGCTCCTACGCGAGAAGCGCGCCTCTTTATCTTATCGCCTCCGTCGTCATCGTCGTCGAGTGAGTATCATGATCATGTAACTGGGTGATTGGTGAAATCTGATTGGAAGACAAGCAAACACGATTGGGCTTAAGTTTGAGTGACACGGATCGTCGCTTGTTGGTCGGTGAGAAGTGAGAACCATTTGGCCACTGATCGCGGCATAATCGTTTGTTTATTGATGTTGTTAGGGGCGCGCGCGCGAAGGTGCGTGCATATTTTCTAATCCCCGCCGATCGCGCATTGTCTGCAAAAACCACCATAATTGGTTAAATGAGAGAGTATTTTCGAACACGCATGTTATGAAACCAGTTTTATGCCCGGCTATTTTCGTCGTAGGTGTCCGATATGTTGGCAGAAATCATAATGTCGGCGTATCGCGAGAACGGACGGAATTATTTCTAATGAGACATCGTTTATGATCATCTATACCATATTCGTGCACATGCATGCAAGATTCACAATACAGATTAGTTGCCCCCAGTTTGGTATCTAGTAGTAGTGTATGAATATTGCGAATGAACGACGACGCAGCGTCTGATGCGCGACGCACAGCAAGAGAGACGTGCCATATTTTCGAAATTAACTGCATACATTAAACGTCTGTGTGAGTCGTGTGTGTTTGTGCACAGATTGCCAGAGTTGCCGGCGACGGACAGGTGGCCAACCTGGGCACATGCGATGCACTTGCACGCGCATTCATTCTAATGCTATAAAATGCGCGAATGTTCCGACGCGTCGGTGTGCACTTCGTATTGCCAATGCTAACATTCGCGCGCGCGCACACACACACACACAAGCACGAGCAAACATTGCCAATGGCGCACTTGCGCCGCCACGTACCACTTTTTACCTTTTACTTTCGCCAGTTAGTGGTTGCGAACGTGCGCACGCAGCTAGCCGTCCTCATACGCACTTGTGAACGTCTAAGACGACGACGAGGATGGTGCACACTTTTACTTGCGGTATTTGTGGCGGAGGACGCATCGACGCACCAACCAGTGCACAGTGCACACTGCACGCACACACAATATTACGCATAGACGCTCATCGTATAATGTTGAATCAATTGGCGCCCGTAAGCATTCGTTGGCAGCCACCATCGCCGCCACCACTGCGCGGATGGCTGCGCGTTCGGCGTAATGCGCTGACATTAATGGCCATCAATGCGCGTGCGTGTGTCAATCCGAGCGTGCACCACACCACCAACACCATGCATGCATTGAAATGTTCCAGGCAATTTACAACACACACAAGTCCGCTGCGTGCGTCTTTCATAGCGCAAACGTGTTTGGAGCGTCGTGCACACACGCACACAGACAAGTATGCCAATGTCGTGTGTGCGAGCCGTATGCGTGTGTGCCTGTTTCGCGATTTCGAATAAATCAAGAATATTTATTGTGTGACGCAAAAAGGGACATCGCTGGCAGTGTGCCGTAAATGAAAGTTATCGAATCGCGTGCATAGCAATTAGACAGACGATCACGGAAACCACGACGCACAGCATGATGTATGGAGAAAATAATCTGTGTCGTTTTTACAGAGCCTGTGTCATGTCTCGCATAACCATAAACACTCGACCGCGAATATTTCTCGGTGGTTGCGACGAAGATGCATTTCACAATAGGACAGAACAAACCGCGCTGTTTTAATATTCCGCAGCAACAGTCGGATGAGCTGACTGCGCACATAAACGCGAATTATAGTATGTACGAAATTTTATCACATTTCTCTGGCCCGCATTCACCGGCTCCGGCTCGAAAACATATCCGCATTACGTTTATTTCACTCTGGGCGCATAAACTGCACCGTGAGACCGTGTGCGTGTGTGCCGGTGTTCTAACCGCGCGCGCAGTTCGCTGCCGCCACGTGAGCTGTGAGATGTGAACTGAATATGTTGGGGTATGCTGCGGTCGACGTGTGGTCATTTTGGTTTTGTATTATACGACGATTTGATGTAGGACGCGCGCATTGCATGCTCGCAAAGGGTAGCCATCCAGAACAGCAAAACTGCGCACACGAACTTCACGCGCGAACTGCTCGGCGCATAATCATGAAGGGCATTGTGGATAGTGTCTGCGCCCACTGAATCGCATGTTGATAGGGCAGTCAATTTTGTGAGGCTTCCGTGTTGTTATGGGTAATAGTATGTGAGATCTACGCAGGTTTTTCACACTCTTTGAGTCTAGAAATTAATGACTGACGAAACATATCATAAACAGCAATATAGTGAGGAACATTGAATGGACATCCCTATAATAAGAGCCAACGTGCGAAGCTCAATATGTACACAGCTCTTGTAATATTTCGGTGTGCATGTTGGTGGAACCGCCAAGATAGCCCAGACCTCGACGGATGAATTTCAAGTGGATTTTGGATACGAGTTTTTTCCTGTGCTGGTGTGTGTGTGTGTGTGTGTGTGTGTGTGTGTGTGTGTGTGTCTGCACGCACACCGTTGGCAGTGACATGCGAATGCACATCCTATACACATCGTTATCCATCGCGTATGAACACAGCAGCATAACCGAGAGCAGAGATGCGCACCGTTGCCCTCGTGATGATGTATTCGTGTGTATCTCCGCATCTGAATCAGCACAGTCGAAATATGCCGTTTGCAACGTGCAAAGTATAAATGTGTGTGTGTGTTCCACATAAGCGTGCTGCTGCTGCTGCCGGCAAAGTTCATCGCAAAATAATTTCGTGTTCAAATATTTGCATTGCATTCGCGATGTTCCACTGACTTCGCTGTCGTGCTTGTGGAACAGCAGCGCGCGGCAGAGTAAGCGCCCTAAAACAGTGTGCCGCAATGTTGTGCATTATTGTGCTCTCATCTCTCGACGACGAGCTGCGAGGCTGATGCCAAGTTCAGTGACTATAGTATGCAAAGTGTTTGATGTCGTTTTTTGTGTTATATTTCGTTTAATTCCCAGTATGCCATTGTCGATCGGCTGGCGCATCCAGTTGCTCACATGCTGCGCAGCCGCCGAATCGTGTCATTATAATGCTTCACGAGGTGGGAGAAAACTGCTTGGCTCTGCAATGTAAAGCGACATGCTGCCGGTTGTTACAGACAGGGTGGCTGAAAAGGTGTTGTAAAACAATGTGTATCAATGCATCAAACAATGGTTTTCACCAGAGTAGCTAATTTATTGTGTCACTTTTAGTTTTCGCGTCTCTAGCTTTAGCGGCAAATTTGATTTATTTGTTAAGCCAAATTATGATTTGTCTTGATGATTGATATTTTTGTAGTTCATTCCAACGATCTAGCAAATACTGATCTACATAGCTGCCATCAACGAATTCGATGTAAACGCCGTTCCTACAACTTTCCAGCGTACATGTGTCTGCACTCCGATATATCGCATGGCATGCACGCGGTGGCGCAGCTATCTAGGAGACACGACCTACCCGACAATCCACATTGCCAACATTGCCACCACTTCGACGACGTCGACGCCGCCGCCTCTGCCGCTCGTCGTGCGCCTGGATTTTAATTTCCAGCTCAGGATCGTCGACTGCTGATGAGCGCGTGCACGCGACGCGAGCTCTTTAAACTTTGGCCAAACAATTTCAATAGCTGTTCCGGATCTGTGAGCATTGGCGCGCACGCTCGCCGGTTTAATCAGTATCGCCAACCAACCAGCCAGCCAACACAACGACGGCGACGGCGGAGCTCACACGCTGGATATTGCGAAAACTTGTCGTATACGGGGCTATATCATTTGTTAGCTCTATGGCACTAATCCGATAGTGCGTGTCCGTCGTGAGTGTGTGCGTGTGTTCGCACATAGTAATACGATGGCATTGAATAATGGTCTCCGTAGCGCGATATTAGAATATCTCTTCTACTATGTGTAGCGATGCGCAACAGATATGCGCAACGCAGCACTATACTAGGATCATACTCTTTTAGAATGCAAAATGTTGACGAGAATCAAAAGCACACACCTGGCGAACGGTCCAGTATTATCAAGTTAGAGTTTCGCTAACCGCTAGATATCTAACATCTCTAGCATTTCTTGTCAAATTTTAAGATCGCTGGCCCAAAGAAATGACGGTCTTTCGAGGCAAACCATGCAACAAGACATATTCGATTAATTTGAAGAAAATCTCAGAAAGGGCCAGGCTCATCGACCGTCTTTTCATATATTTCATGGATGCATGTAGAACAAGTTAGCCGCATGCGTTTTGAAACGATTCTTTATTGTCCTTTCCAGATGATGAACCGTTGAGCAAATTGGGACATAAATTGCAGTGCATTTCCCATACTGGCGATTATTACTAGAAAATCTACTATTTTCTATCGTTGACAAAATCGATACGAATATTCGTAAGATAAAACTTATTTTCAAAAAATGTACTTGACTTAAAAAATCCATTGATATAATTGTCACCAGAGACCCTTCCTTTTGCTTTGTCAACACGTAACGCACCAGCCAAATTTGTTCATGTTTTATTGTATTTCTATGTTGTGCAATCTGAAAAAATGATAGAAACAAATATTCGAAAAATCTCAGACATTTACTTTTGAGGCTAGAGCCTTGCAAGAATGGGCGAAAAAATGGAATTTCCTCAATAGCTGTGGCCTGAAACAATGACACACGGTTTCATGATATCGTATGATATAGGACATTACCGCGCATTTAAGACAAACAATATTGAACCGTTCACGGCATAAGTGGTGTGAACGAAAGTTTGTCAGAACTGCCACATTAATTTGCTTAAAATTTTAATTATGCTCTCAAATGCGTTATAAGTGTCGTAATAGTCAATGGCCTATTCACATTTTTATTTCACATTTATTAGTTATTTCTCGTTGAACATTCGCTTTTAATAAAAACACGGG
>JANTBZ010033311.1:0-56056 GCA_024741255.1 Exechia fusca
TGTAGCCGTATCTTCACAATAAAGTCTCAAAGTTGGACAAAAAACGGCATGAGCAAGGTTATACACCTAATACATATACTTACAATCGAATTATGTTGCATGAACAAAACTACATCGTTATTGTGAATGTTTCAAATCAATGAGCTGTGGAAGTATTAAATAAACTTCATAATAAGGTTTTGTGATCATCTCTAATCAGAACATCAGAGCATAGTGAACATTCACATTGTGTTCATCCAGCATACAGCATCACATTTTGCTCAGTAATTCAGACAAAGTTCTGCGTAGTCGTCCGCTACTACTGATGATGCTTGCGATGAAAGTCGCCCAAGATTAGCCAGCAGTGAATTCTCGACCAGCCAAAGGCATCGCAATATCGCGTGTGTATCGCGTCGTTCCCTTTCTTGTTTCTGTGCGAGCGAGCGAGTGTGTGTATGTATGTTGCTCAAATTGCAAGCGGAACATGTTTATTTATAAAAAGTATACAGCAGTGCGCAGCAGCAGCAGCAGTGGCGGAACGACGACTAGAGTGCAAACTCCAATGTGCTCTGCGCTGCTCGCGTATAAGAACGAGTTCATGCAACCGCGCGCGATCGCTGAGCGCAACGCGCGTCGAGCCGATCATGTGGGGAACGAAAATATTTTTGATTTATACACGAGAAACTGCTGCTGCTGCTGCGGCTGCGCTGTCGCGACGCGCGTTGTGCAAAAGGGGCATTGCTGGCGTCGACAGCCTCACAGCCCAGCCACGGACAGCGAAGCGTGTACGTGTGTGTGGATTCTGTGTGGCGTCGTCGTGCTCTTATCGTCGTCGTCGTCGTCGACGGTGTGTATAGTTGGTTTTGTGGAGCTCAATGCTTTGGCGTGTGCGCCAGCTTGTTCTTTGTGTGTGTGAGTATGTATACGCGCACATATTTGCGGTTCTTGTGGTGTGCTCCATCACATATTCTCGCACGCACACACACACACCAATACTGAAGAAACCAGCGTACAGGTACCTAGCAACACTCCAAGACGAAGACGTGTTAAAAGAGCTACTCGAACACACACACACATCACACACGTTTTAAATATGTATGTACATAGGTGTACCATAATATAAATGTTTGATAGTATAGTATACTTGTACACATTCTAAATACCTATCGCGTTGCACGAACGTTCACACACGACACGAACACACACACAAGAATTCCTTTAGTTCATGCACAACGCATTGTTCATTGTGCATGGAGTGTCTGGCCGGCTGGAGTAGATTCGCAAAACGTTAAGCTGGGATGAACCGAATTGAATACCCCAATGCCAAATGCTAGTCTTCGAGAAATGCTTGTCTAAACTTAGTCCTCGATTTCCACAGATAGTATTCACATGTAATGCGCGCGTGACATCCGGAAAAAAACGCTCCTCAGTTCTCGCCAGTGAACGCTGACTGACTCAAACACCCTCCACACATCACCCGCACACACCCGCTCACCGCCACCATGGCCTCCGCTGCCGGCAACAACAACAACAACACGCCCGCCGCGGCCAACAACAACAACAATCCGGGCGTCGTCGGCGAGAACAACGTTCGCGTCGATCCCGACAGCGCCGACAACCTGCAGGCCATGTTCGACATGGTCCTCAAGCCCACCGAGAACCGCAAGCCGTTGCAGCTGCCCTTCCGCATGCGCAAGCTCCCCGACTCGTTCTTCAAGCCGCCCGCGACCGGCTCCAAATCGCCGTCGGTGTCGCACTCGCGCGACAACAGCGGCGATTCGGCCTTCGGCAGCGGCACAACGACGCTCTGCTCGCCCACAGGCGCCCTCACACTGAACTCCGTGGCCAGCCGCCTCCAGATCTCGCACTCGCGCGCCCACAGCAGTCCCGCATCGCTGCAGCAGACCTATGCCGGCCTCAATGCGGCAGCCGCGGCCGCAGCGGCCGCCCAGAATGCGGCCGCCGTGGCTGCTGCGGCAGCCGCAGCAGCGGCCAACAACAACAGCAGCACGGCAGCGAATAATAACGGTGGCGCCGCCGGAACGGGGGCGGCCGGTTCCGCAGCAGGCGCCACTGGCGCGTCGTCCACGGGCAGCCAGACGAATGTGGCGGCCGCGGTGGCCGCGGCGACGCCGGTGGTGGCGAGCGTGTCGCAGCGCCAGCAGGTGGCCAACACGATTACGCCGAATCACATGAAGCAGCGCTCGTACGATGTGGTGAGCGCCATCCAGCTGCAGGAGGAGCTGGGCGATTTGCCGCCCGGCTGGGAGCAGGCGCGCACGTCGGAGGGACAGATTTACTATTTGAAGTGAGTACAAATTATGATGAACTTTGATAGATGTGTATTATGGTAGTTTGGCTTGCATTTGAATCGCTGTCGTTGTTGAGTTGGTGGGCAACGTCGGAGGGGTTCGAACATGTGTCTTTTAGTGTGAATGATCGTACGAAACCGTTCGCGATACTACAGAATTCATCTCAAAGATGACATTAGACTGTCTGATTATAAAATGTATCGATAAAGTGTAGTAACATGATAAAGACTTTTCAAATGATACAAAGCACTGATATCGCGAATTTGATTTCAATTTTATCAGGATGAAATTTTAATGTACAAATGGAATATAATTTATTTGCCCTGAGCATAACATATTATTCGGAGTTGTCTGCTACGACTACGACAGATGCGAAATATAAATCATTCGATTTCGATATATCCTGTTCGATGTAGCTCTAATTCCGCCAACGTACATGCAGCACACACGCACACACATGCAAGCAGCGTGCATAAACAGCGTCATTACTTGGTCATTGGTCTATATCTAAAATTAATGTGTTTACACGTTGCGCGTGCGCCAATCCGACGTCGGCAGCGTCGTCGTCGGCAAGCGCGCACGCTCATCAGACATTATTCACGAACGCGCGCGCGCGTCTTTGTGTGATGTTGCTCTCGTGTGTGTGTGTGTCTGTGTGCGTACGTGCGCATTCGCGAGTGTCGCCGTCGAAAGCATGGCGGCGACGGCGGCAGCGGCGGCGGTGGCGGCGTGCTCGATTTTGCCGGCATCCATGCGTCGATGCGGCAAATAATACAAATGATCATTTCGCCCGTGCGCACGCGGACGCTTACGCAAAGCGTCCACACGCACGCGCAGCGACACGACACAACGAAAAAAACACAGCAACACGAACACGCGAACGACGACGGCGCAGCGAGCGGCACGCGCGTATATATAATCCAATTGAACGTAACGACGACGATACTGCGCTGCCGCCCTGCCGTCGCCGCCCGCCCGTCCGTTCGTGGTTGTTGTTGTCTTCGCCGCCGTCGGAGTGCGTGTTTGAGTGTGTGTATGTGATATTTCGAGGGGCACGCAGATCGCGCGAATCGCTAAAATAGCCGGCTGCTTGCACGCTCAATCCGCACACGCACGCACGCACGCACGCACTCAAGCACCGAAGTCAGCAAGCAGCATCAGCAGTCGTCGTCGGCGGCAGAGCCGTCTCATCCGCACGCACAACGACGCCCAACCGACGACGGAGACGCCGTCTAAATATATAATCATGCCAGCGTGTGTGTGCGTGTGTGTGTGTGCATGCGTGTGCGTATGGGGGCACGCAACTCGCGCAAGGAGTGCTGGCTGGCTGGCGCATGCATGCGTGAATGTGCGCGTTCACGCACACTGCCGTGATCGCGGATGGCGTCAATGGGCCGCTCACTCGCACGCGCGAATCGTGTGCGTGCGTGTGCGTCGTGCGTGTGCGTCGCGACGGCGCTGCCAGTAGCGTCGTGGACGACGCTCGCTTCTCGTGTGTGTGTGCGAGTGTGCGCTCTAGTGTGTTTGATATGCGCGATCGCATGATCGGCGAATTAAAGTCAATGGGAATAGAGCACACGACAGCACTCCTCGCACATGCGCACGGCGCACAGAGACGCCATATTTTGTTGGCGATGTCTCCGCGTGATTCGCGATCGGCGCTGGGGTCCCTGAGCCCGCCCGAGTTCTTGTTGTGTTGGTGCTCCACACGTTATGTAAGACGCACACAAGTTTTGGCTCACGCGCGCGCGCAGTGGAGCGAGTATTTATTTTATTCAGCTTCAGTAGTTCGAATGTGCGTGTGACAAACACGCGTGTCTCGCGATCACATGCTAATCTGAAGATTTGTCGACGACGCCCCGCTTGTCGCGCTTGTCGCGCACTCACGCGCCGAATACAAATGTGCGTATTAATATCGGAGACATCAAGTTCACCTGTCGCGGCCAAGTTGTGTTGCGCACGAGACACTGGCGTGTATTTATTGTACAGGCGTCGGCATTTTGTGTCGTTCGTGTGAGCGTGCATATCAATGAACGGGCACGCAGCATCTAGCCCATACAAACACGCGTGATATTTGCATTTCTTATTGCCCTTTATGCGGTGTGGTGCGCGACACCGAAAGACACCGAGATACGAACGAGCTCACACACACGCTCATAAAAGGCAATAAACCAAATACATACAAAGTATTTGCCGACTGCGTCGTGTCGGCGCTGCGACACATCATCATATCATCGCACATCATCGCACGGGCAGCAGCAACAGCACCCATTTGGCATGCGCGTGATCGCGCACATCGCCATCGCAAAGTGAGCTGCTGGCTAGAGCGACGAGGTGTTTACATTGTGGGTCGAATTTCGAGGCGACGACGATGTGGTGTGTTGTGCACACGTTTGTACAGACGACATATCATATCATATCTGGCTTCAGACGTGTGGCGCAGAGTGTGCACAGTATACAACACACTATATCTATATATTTATTTTGTAAGATATTAATAAATATTGTGCGCGTCGCCGTTGAGAATTCGGTCGCTGTGTGTGCAGGCGAGAGTCGTCAACATTCTACACAGAGTTGACGAAGTAAACACATTCTCGACCGTCGTAGCGTTGAATCGCACTTGACTTGGAGTGTGTGTGTGTTTGCATACGTGTAATTTTTGTCAACCGCGCATTTAAATGTGTGCGCACGTATTCGCTGTATATAATACTAGTACAAGTGCATGCGCTTACATTCGAATGGCTGGCTGGTGAGGAGACGTGTATTCTCTGTGTAAGTATAATTTATTTAGCTTATCCGCTTATGTGCGCTGTAAGCGGTTAGTCGAGCCGTGTCACAGGGATAGACACTCACAGCACACGCACACTCGCAGACACACAGACGCGCGCGCACACACACACACATGTATGCTTGCATATCGAAACAGTTATTCAAACAAAATACTAGAAGACGTGTTGCAACCGCCCGAGAGGAATGTCTATGTACTGCATTCCAGTTGAACTATTATGAACAGAGAGAAACGGATTCTGAGAAAAGCTACACGTTGATGTCGATATAATCGAAACAGCCAGTTGGTAACAATTTAATTTCGTTTGCCATTGATTTCACTTGCGACCCGAGTCCGATTGCATTGAAGCTGTGACATCGAGCGCTTGCAATTAAATAGAAAATTCTTGTTTCATGTTGCTTGCATTCTGCTGAGTGTTTGCTTCAAGTGTTTCAGTTCAGTTCAGTTGGAGGAATTGTCTATGTGGCGTGCGCATGCGCGAGCTCAGCTCCAAGCATGATTTATGTGCTCCACACACGTTCCAGCGTTCAAGTGCTTTTGTGATGTATTCCATAAAAGACCGCAAACGATCGGTCGGACCGAGCGTGAGCTGCGCGCGAGTTCGAGCTCCGCGCAGCAGCAGCGACAGTGCACAGAGAGTACAATGAACCAAATACGCGGCGTTTTGCGCGTTCGCGAACACTCGCACAATACATTGACTATGTGAGATATACAACTATACAACTACACAGCACTGCGCGCAACTCAACACCATCCATGGAATGGTTGATTGTCTAACCACATCGCTGAGCGCGTAAGCGCGTATGGCTCTCATGCCGCTGCTGCTGCTCAGCAGAATCAAAGTTCGTGGTAGACCGCGTGCACATCGAACATACCGGAATAGCTCCTTTGTTCAGGCTCCACGGAACCTGGAATGTTGTGTGGTAGCATATTTTTCGTATACCTTTGCGATGCATCTTACTGACTCGGGTGAGCGTAGTTACGCCGCAGCAATTATTCTGTCGTGTTAATAAAATTACCCACAATGATCGAGCGACGACCACATTCAGCAGCCACCACAATCGAGCAACACTGTGTGTATGCAAAAATGAACAATCGCTGCTGCGAGATGGCAATCTCTGCACATCGTGTGTGTTTCGCATCGCTGCGATCGATGCAATTGGTGTCAGCGCGGTAATTATAGCTCGCGTGCGAACACCCAAATCCGATACGCGATCGCGCGAATTTGCATATTGTAGTAAGTATGTACGTACATATGTGTTTCGCAATTGCTTAGAACTCGTGTCGCGCGCGTGCAGGCAAACCTTTATCCGCACCGCGTATCTTTGCCGTCCGTTGTTCGCGGTACGGTTTCGGTTCGCGTATGTGCGCGATCGCAAGCGATTGGACACATCCGATACACACACACACACGCGTGCGCGCAGGCGTTGTTGTATGCAATTTATTAATAACCGTTCGTGTGCGTTGGCTGCTTCCGACCGACCGGAACCAGCTCATAGTTACTGGCTTCCTGTCAGGCAATGTTTACGTACTCGTATATATTTATAAACGCGATCGAGCACATACGTATGATCGTATCGTTGTGTGTCGTATGTGTGGTTCTGCACACAATCGTCTGTGTCTCGTGCTTACGTTTGCGGAATGATATTGTATCAACAATATCATGTCTGCACAGAGTATATATCGTTGAAAGATAATATAATGCTCGACGCGTGCATTACATTGATACGATGCAAAGTTAGGTGATTGGCCACAATGTACAACGCTCAATAAAATATTGGCTGAAGCATGAAGTCTTCTATTGTTTGAACGATGAGTAGCTTCAGTTCGACGTATTCGCAACGTATTCATCGCTTTGGAGCATACTATTTATTATTGGAATGGTGATGATCCCCGATTGAAACATGTTTTGTGATCGGATTACATTGTAAGAGCTCGTCAAAGATGGTCACAACAAAACAGGTAATTCACCCTGTTTAACACTTTTGTCTCTTGCGAGGTAAAGTTGCACCGAAACGCAAATTTTTTTGTGAAGTTAATAATAAATCGTCAAGAACCACGGTTTGAACATTACACTAAGCGATTACAACCATTTTATGTTCATGAAAAATGGTCTGTGGACGCCAAAAAAGTCTTGTAAGAATGCACTGAAATGTCCACTTTAAGTAGATAAATCAACGATCAAAATGATGCGAAGTTGACTCAAATCGGACTACCATATCAATATTAATTAAAGAATTTGAAAATGGCAAAATAGAATACTTTTTGCTCAATCTAATATAATTGGCATATGAGGCTTCGCTTAAGCAAGATACTATGCTGTCGTCGCTGATCCGTCTCGCAGGCGGTAATTGCAAACCGTCCAGACCTGCGTGTGACCCGCCAATTCTCTGCAGATTATACGGTAGTAATTCAATCCCAGTCGCGGTCTGGCGGCTGGCAAGCGATGTTGCAAAAATCCATAACCGCACAACGGTAATCCAATCCACAGCGCGCGCATTGGTCAATGAACGTTGAACCGCATTGTGCACATGCGCACACACTTACACTGACCTTATGACATGCGGACTCGAACTCGGTAGTACGGCACATGAACAACATGAACCGACAAGCACCATGCAACAGGTGAATCGAATTCGGCCCGGTTGAATACACTTCACTTCATATTCCGTCTCCGTCACGGAGAAAGACGGGATGCACGCTCTGCGCAACATACTGGCCGCAAAATACTGCCGCCATCGCTTGCGGCCGACCTCTGACCAATATATTATACCGCAAGCGATTCTCAATCATGTCGTTCGCGTTGGCTGTGCTGTATTTTATCGGCGCATCAATGTGTGCAGTATCGAATGACTGTCGTGTGAACCGTGTCGACGGAACGTGTGTGTGTGATTTTTTTCTCCAGGGCATGCTGCGGTATTGGCACACGAACTGGCGATGATTGGCAACAGTGTGGATTACCTTCATGAAATCAGTGTGCAGTGTGCACAGTGCACTGCAGTTCGGTTCAAGATGTCGCGAGTGCCGAGTACTTGAGTTGGTGTAGTCATTCTGGCGCATAAACCATGTTCAATCGACACGGTTTTTTCGTCTCGTGTGCAAGCGGATGTGCTGCGCAGAACGGCGGCGCTTATATCGAGCCGTGTGCACGAATCGCCGCTGTGTGTGTGTGTGTGTGAATCGATCACGCAATTCTAAGGAAATCACGTACACGCGTAAACGGGTCATTCGTTCATTCATAAGAAGACGACGACGATGCCGCAAAGTCGTGCGTCGTGCGTAAGTGTATGGCCATTATTGGCTGGGTGTGTGAGTGGTTTTGGCACCACTACAAACAAAAACACTCTCACACATTGGAGGCGACGCGTGTGCGTGTGTGTGCGAACACATAAAATCGTGCTCGATTTCGAATGGTTCATTTCGTTTCTGGTGAAAAACCTCAATCATCGTTCGCCTCTTATTCTTCGGTTGGTATGTATGTATGTGTGAGTGTCTTAGAGATGAGATGATCCGAGCCCGCGTGTGCGAGTCTACGGGTGTGTGTGTGTGTGTGAGCGTGGCGCACAGGTTAAACGATTTAACCGAACCCCCAGTGAGTAAATTCTACGCACACACACGCGCACACGCAATCACGTTCTCATCTCTCATTCATGGGCCTGGCGGCATCGACGCGGCGGCGGTGGCGGCGGCGACGTCAGCCAGCCGTACAGGTAACATAAATATAAATCCGAGCCGGTGTGTGTGTGTGTGTGTGAATTCATCACAGTGAGGTACGAAGACGTCGTACTATTCATCATACACACGAATGTATTATATGCATCGGTTATGATCACACGCGGATCCGATATGATGCGATGACGATGGCGATGACGATGATGATGGCGACGATGGCGACGACGGTCATGCGGGTGCATGTAAACGCGAGTTTCCCACACAGACGGAACACAATCACACAGATACAGCGCACACGTCACGGATTTTATTCACACACATGCCAACTCATATGAATGCAGCAGGACAATATCGTGCAAGTGCAAGAGGATAACACTTAATCTACGTGAGAATGCTTTCGGCAGCAAAAGCTTCGCAATGTTGCAGCGACTTGCGTTCTGCTCCAGTATGTAATTTCCGACGAAACACAATTCTAGAGCCAGGGCATAAGTTATTCAATTATAATAATAAGTGTATGCAATTTCTTATTATGATTTCTGGTTGTGTGTTCGGTTGGGATATGGGATGGCGTGAATGTGATGAAACAAGAAAGTTTCACACATTACTTTCGGTGAACGCGCATCTATTCGACGAAACCTGTTTCCAAATGCATCTCAGCGAAGCGACCGATCGACCTAAATCATACTGCCCAAAATCATGCCTGACGAAAGGATTGATGGTATCTACACACATACACGCTAGAAGATTGCCTATACAATACAATGTTCATGAATGCAATCTCAGCATATTGGACGTAGCATATCCTATGTATTACGATTCGAGTTCTGGCTGGCGAGCGCTTAAAATCTGAAGAACACACTCACAATGTATGTTCGTTTAGTTGTGTATATGTATTTGTATTTAAGTATATGTATGTGTAAGTATATGTATGTGTCTGCGCTAAGGCAAACGTGGTGTTTGGTCGCTGATTATAATGCGCGAACGCAGCGTGTCTCGAGCGCCTAGCCGCGGGAATATAAACCCCAAACAACAGCGTCTCTTGTGCTGCACGCTGCACACACACACACACTCACACAGACAAACATGAGTTGGCTGTCGCGGTCGTGGACACGTACACACACAACGCGTCTTATGCACGTTATGTGCGCGCACCTCATATAAATGAAATGTGCACGATCGCCGCGTGCGATTTGTACAGGATTCGCAATTTTGAGCTTTTGAACCAATATACCGATTTTTCAGTTCACAAAGTGCGCCTTTATTTGTTGGAGCTATGAGAACATAGAATAACTTTCGAACCAATCATCCGATTTTTATGAAAACAATTTTAAAATGCTTTTTGGCGCACCTATACTGACGCACTATTCCAGAATTTTAATGTTTTATGTTATTATTTTATTTATCATAGTACAACCAATTAATAATTTTATTAATAATGTCAAACATTTGTCTTGATATAAAAACGTGTAAAATAACAAGAACGTGCTAAAAAGGCCTTGTAAAAATGTATCCAAGCGAATGATATAAATGAGTGGCGATGCATGGTGCACCATACGATCAACACTAACATATACATACAAACATATGAACATATACTCATACACTCGATCAGTGCCAGACACAGGCGATCAGGTTTTCTTCAAAAGACAACGAGGCGAGGTGATTCCAAGAATCGATCGCATTGTATGTATTCGAGAGTGTGTGTGTGTGTGCGTGCGCGCCCGTGCAGCGACTGCAACGTCGACGGCGGCGGCGGTGGCGGCGGACTCTAAAGACTTGGACGGACGGCGGACGGCGTTACACGCGTGCGCACACGGCTCGGCAACACGTTCACGATGACCGACAAAACGGTGGGAACGAAAAACGACGGAAAAAACGTACACGCACTCCATACAACCAGTCCAGACAGCCGAATCACATAACATACGCATATATGTATTTACAATGGGTATATAACGTTCCAAATGTTAATGCGATATGCGTAACATTTCGAAATCGTTCGATACTCCGTGGTGATGAATTAGTACAATATTCTAATTGTGTTCAATTGATGTTCGATCGTTAGTCGTCGTAGACTACAAATGGATTGTGCCAAAGCCACTTAACATTTGCCGACTTCTTGCGCCTGGTCTGGCCTCTGCTGATAACAGGGCGCCCGACCGATTTAGACCCAACCACAAATACCCGATCGATTGGTTGGGTAATACGCAGAACGCTGAGAATCACGAGTTTTCGGATGCACGCGCACGAATTCTGTAGCCATTCAGTTTCATGAACGCATACAGTGCAAATATTATAATTTTAGTTCACGTCTGTGCTGGCGTCTGCTGATCGTTGGCAGTTTATTCACACACAACACACACACTCATACACACATTCGTTGTGAATCGGGCCTATATTAGCTGTGAACCTTTGCCGAGCGCGCGTTCGTGCACTGAAAATACACATCTATAATTGTAATCCCCGCCGCCGCCGCTTGACTCATTCATTCATTGTTCTGTGCGACGGAAGTGCCCGCCGAACTCGGCCGTCGCCGTCGCCGCCGTTGCCGCCACCAGCACCAGCATCCTCTATGCACCTATTATAATTTTTTTTGCCGAGCCACCAAAGTCCCACAGTCTGTGCTGTCTCTGCTTGCTGGCAGTACTCGTAAAACCTATGACACACTCGCGTCGCGTCGCATCGCGGAGAATTGTGCCCGGCACTTGTGTGCAACTTTGTGTGTGTGTGTGTGCGCATGAGCGAATGGGAAAAGGTTAAAACTTGGCTTGGCGCGTAGGTGGGGCGCGATGTCGTGAGCCGCTTGGCGGCGACGGCGGCAGCATTGGCGGTGGTGCAATCAGTTGCAGAGCGGTGTGATATTTCTGTCTAACTCGACGGCGTTTGGCGCCTCGCTCTGCTACGATGTGACGCAAGTGGCTGGTGGTTGTAATGGTGGTGCGCATGTGCTCAGTGCTCAGAGCTTAGAGTACACACACATACACATGAGTTCACGAGACACGTGAGCAGAAGCAGCGGCAGAAGCTCGCGATAATTTGCATGACAGCAAACGCGATGTCACCGTGTCAAATCAAATTTATCGATTCGCGCGGGTGAGTTTGCGTATGTGTGCAGCGTCGAGCCGTGTCGTGTTTGATCTGAAGTGACTCATATGAACAGTTACGACAGTCAAACATTATGTGAACGCTTTACAGGAATATATGTGCCAGTCCAAAGCGTTCAACTGCACTCGATCCAACAGCGATCTCTCTGTGAGCATAATAATTTAGATCATAGCCCATTGAATACCAATTCAGAGCCGTCGAACAATACCAATTGTTGTCAAAAGAAATGCTCAACAAATTTTGTCTTCATCCATTACAGTTTTGCACCTTATTTTAGTTGGTTTAAATTTGTTTGACAAATTAATTCAACTTACAAAAGCACACACAAACACTCATGTGCAATCGTTTATCCTCCAGCTTTCATCGGCCAGCAGTTGTATGGCGTTGGGTTGGAGATCTCGGATCTTGCGTTGTCTGCTTGAGCTGGGTGTGTGTGTTTGTGTGAACGCATTTACGTATGTGTCTGTGTGCACACAACGAGCCAGCCTTTTACTTGAAGGCGCGCGCGCGTGCGCGTCAACGACCTCGACGATCGCGTGAGCGTGTCGTCGGCCAACCTGTGTATGTGTGCGCACGTTCATGTGTGTGCGTACGTGCGTGCTCGGGCTCGGGTTCGGAGCAAAACGAGAGTACCCACTGGGCGCCGCACACGACTGAATTTACTTAGCGCGACAATTATTATTATTGCGTATATGCTGAAAGACGGGTGTGTGCGGTGTGCGTATGTGTGCGCGTACAAACGTGCATTTGCGCGCACGCATATTAAAACCCACGTTCACTTAAAAGGTAATAACGTATTCCATTCTCGCTGCCTCGAAAGCGTGCGGGGAAACTCAACTCGATACGCAAACAAATACTTTACAGGCACGCACGTTTTACTGAGAACTTGTGCGTGTGTGTGTGTGTACACTCGCGTAGTGGCATGGAATTTAAATCTTCGCCAACAGCTTAGGCAGCAGCAGCAGCAGCAGCACACGAGTTCCGTGTGTGTGGTATGTCTTGGTGCTGGTCGTTCTGTGGTGTGTGTATGTATATACTACCCTAGCTCATTGATTTGAAACAATCACAAAATCGTGCTTCTTTTACATGTTATAGGAAAAGTAAGAGTCACACACAAATTGTAATGATGCAGTTTTGTTCATCTAACATAATTCTATTGTATACGGATTCATTGTTGAAGCAAAGTCTCACGTTTTGGTTATGCGCGCCCAGAGAAGGACGATATTTCTATTTATAGAGACATTTTCGAACTAATAACTTTGAAGGAATTTGTTTTTAAAAAAATTGCAATGATAAGAATTGTGCATACATACATGCTCTAAGTCTTTCCCGTGAAAATTTGTGGCCTATCAACCAATCTCGAAATTAGAATATTCTGTATGGAGTGTGAAATATTATATTTGTCTCCATACAACATTTTCGGGTTCCGTGTTTAGTTTAGATACCGTAACATTACCAACTTCAACAAAGTGTCCGTATACAATAGAAAGATGTTAGATGAACAAAACTGCATCATTACAATTTGTGTGTGACTCTTTCTTTACCTACCTTCGTCAATGTTACAAAATAATGATCTAGGGTAGTATGTTGTGCATGCGTGTTGAGTTGAGTGATTACGTGACCAGCATCCCGTGGTATGGGGAATACTTGCAAGTCGTGCACCAAACATGCGTCTACGACTACGCGACTACGCGTTTTTGCACAGCTGTACTTTTGCCTGTGAGTGCACAGCTGAAAGCTGCGGCGGCTGCCATTCCGCGCACAAATAGTGTAATATTCAGCCTGCAAGCTCAGTGCTGCCGCTGCCCCGCTCGACCCGTTGCGGTTGCCTGCTGCTGCTGCCCAGAACTCGTTTTCCTCGCGCGACAACATTTCGCTGCAGCCGGCAGCCAGAGCCCGGCGAGCTACCAGCGAGTTCAGCGATTTGCGCCCGGCACGCATAGACTTCATTAGATAATAGAGAGATAATAATGCGTGTGCGGGGATAAACTGGTTCCTGCGGACACACGACGCATGCGCGCACGCGTGCAAACACGATTCGCGATAATTGCGGCGTATTCTCGAGTGGCAAGCGGAAAGACGCGAAGCGAGATACTGCACGAATTACGTTATTTGTTTACAGCGCTCGCTCGCGCGCGCGTTTGTGATGCGAGATATGGTGCAGAACGCACACACATGGGCGCCTAGCGCGCGGCTATGACGAAATGTTGCAAGCCGCGCCGTTTCTGGCGTGTGCGTGGTACAACAGACAATCGAATGTGCGCACGCACACAGGCGCAGGCGCTGCTTACCTTGGCGCCGGTCGCAGAGTGTGCAGACGCCTCCGATCTTCGTGTGTCTCAGTGTGTGTGTGTGTGTGTGAGCCAACATTTCGTAACTTAATCATCAAATATATAAATAGACTGTTTCGTCGTCGTTGGCGTCGTTGTCGCCGATGTCGTTGCGGGAACGAGAGAAAACGCAACACAGATAAAATGTATACTCATCCGAGCGAGACGAGATCGCGAGCGCATCATCGCTCGGTTTCTTGACTTGGGACTCTGGGTAGATGTGTATGTGTACAGAGTGTGTAGTATAAAGTACTATATACTTGGTATATCATAAAATAGCATATGCGTGAAAATGTGAATGTGCGAAACGACGTCGACGATGGCGACAACAGTGCGACAGCACCGATGGTGTTGGTTATGGTGTTGGCGGCGGTGGCGGAGACGGCCGACTTTTCGCGTATAAATAAAGCTGTTCACAGCACACAAACACACAGTGGCTACTAAGTGAGCGCTCTCGACGCACGCACGCACGACAGTCGTCCGCTCTACGACGCGACGCGACTCAGACGCACAATCACAAACGCACTCACTTCTCGCGCGATGCACTCGCGACGGGAATTGTGTGGTGGCGGCGTTTTCCCGCCGCACATAATATATTTTCTTCGACTGACGCGAACGCGCCGCAACGTGCAAGTATGTTGGCGTCTATGACCGTTGGACTGAGTGTAGTCTCAGGGACGTATTGGTTTTTGCATGGGACATTAGAATAAAGGTTTTTTTTCCCTCAAAAAGCCGATCGTTCATTATTTTAGAGCGATAGAATGGGGACTCCTCCCATAAAATAGAGACTCCCAAACTTGTTTCCCCTCACGAATCACATATCCCCGTCCCTGTACGTTTGCGCTGACGCCCCAACTTGAACGCTTGAATATAGACTCAAACACAGTGTAGAAATAAACTCAAAGCGTATGCGCACGCACAGCCTGCGTCCGCAAATCCTATAACACGCAGAGGCGCGCGCGTTATATTGTTTGTTGTCGTTGTCACTCGCTGCTGCTGCGGTCGGCGCATGCGCATAGCACACGCGCAACGCACACGCGCACATGCGGTCTGCAGTGCGGTCGCCATGCGCAATTGCTGTTTGATTAAAATCACGCACAAGCGCGTGCGGCGTCAAAGACGGGCGACGACGGCGCCGGCGACGATGTCTCGCTTCGACGACGACAGCACGGGGAGACATGGTAATTGCGTGTGCGTTTGAACGCGTATGTGTATGTGTGTGCGCTCACAAAATGCGCATTTTGCAAACGCATGCGCAACAGAGTATATACCATACATCGTCGTACTACAACGTCGCGTTGTGCGCATTATTTCCAAATCCAATAACAAAGCTCGAAGCGCGAAGCATGCGTACATAAAACACACTTTCAGAGGCGCACCACACACATGCACGCCTCCCTCTAGCATTCGTATTATTGTTTTGACTGTGGTGTGGCCGGGCGCTTTCGAAGCGACCCACAAAAATGCGACTGCGAACACGCGGCGTCGATCGTCGTCTTCGCAATATGTGCGGTGTAGGCGACTGCGTTTTTATGTGCGTGCAAGAAATGTGATTAAACAATAAAACACAAACACAGGCTGATCGACCTAAATAAAATGCATACAAAAGAATACTCAATCGTATATAGTATAACTTTGTGGTGGTGACACACACACATCATCACATCACATCTGTCAATATTTACACTTCCGGTGTAACGAGTGCGGTCAGCAACACTTGGTCCTATAAATATCCAATTACCCGTTCTCTGACTAGCCATAAATTCAAGCCCCAGCCATATCATCGGCCAGATCGCCGTCGACGTCGACGTGGTGTGTGTGTGTGTGCTGAGTTTGTTTCGTCGGAAATGATACATCGGCGATTACATCGTACACAGAGTGATAAGCGCTGTCGTCGGCTCGTGTGCATCGTCGTGTGCAACAGTATTAGTTGTACTCTATATCTGAGCATTGTGATACAAATCCTAGTGTCAACATATATATACTGCACACACACATACGTACATACACGCCCGACTTTCACAACAAGTGGAAGTAAAGCAATAATGCACACGCGACACAATCAACACACAATCGACACTCAACACACGCACGCATGCACACGCGCACATTCATTCAGAATATACTAGACTGGCTCGTCGCCCGATACCTCATTGTCATCGAGTGGCGCCGTGGCTCTTCTTCCGAACCTGCGGGCGTGCAAACATTACAAATCATATCTTATCGTCGGCTCCGGTCGTGCGTTCGCTCTAGCAAACCGCGTCGTCTTATCAGCGATGTGCGTTGGTTCGTTTCTAGAATCGAGTGTGCGACATCCGAATCGGTGAACGTCGTTCGTTGACGACATTTACCTGTATGGCACAATGCATCGAACACTGTCGGACGCAATCGAACGTCGCGTTGTGCCCTAATATGTCTGTGTGCACTCGATGGCAATACGATGTGATTTTGCTGGAAGTACACAAACAGCACAAACAACATTGTTCACCCATTTATTGTTCGTGCACCGCTAATGCAGACAGTGAAAAAAAAACGGAGTACGAATGGGTTTCGACTGCGGTAGCAGTTAAGCCGATTACACGTTACCTGCTCGACAGCTCCGAATGTCGTCGTCGTCGCCAAGACCGCCCAGACAAATTACCGTAAATAAATGAGAAATATGAAATAAGAATGACTCTCGACAAACACGACAAACATGTCGCGTCAAGCGTTGATTTAATCAATTAGAGTCAACACTTTGCCGTCCGACCTTGAGTAACATCGAACTTCCGTTCTGATGTTATCCTGTCATGCGGTCCTCTGGCCATAATAACCTGTCGTCTGTGCTGCGGCATCGACATGCAAATTTATGCACGTAACCACGCCTATAATACTCAGATCACGCACGCACTCGGCCACATTATATGGACGAACATAATTCATCGCGAAGCGGATAGAAAGAGGGGAAGGGACATGGCAGCAGGATAGAACTGAGAGATGTGGTTGATTTTTCGAACAGCGGAAAATAACACAATACACGCGCTTACACGCTGGCGCTGGGTTTATGTTGATTGCTGACACGCACGCACGCGCACGCCTGGCGCAGGAGAGACTAATTAGCGCAGCGCGCACGTCGTCGGATATGTTTTGTGCTTGGTATTTACACAGGGCGGATATCCCATCGTCATAACAACGACGATCTGCAAGCGGCGTGATGCAATTGCAATATGTGGGAAAGAAAGATAATTACAACACCGCGTGACCGTCGTCTTGGGCAGAGCGGGTATGATTTTCTTATGTGGGAAAATGTTCGCGCTGGCTGCCATTATAATTTCTAGCATACGATGCATTTTATTGCATGTCTGCGTACAACATAATTATACGGCGCTTGCATTGCAGGCTCAACATGGAAATATGGTTTCACAAACGCACACAATCTTCAACACTATCAATCGCACTAAACTCTCGCTCGTATGCTAAATGGAAACATGCGCGATGAAAATTCTGCGTGGCATCCATCTTATGATTAATTAGCAGCATCGTGGGATTATCCCATCTAAGAACACAATGAAGAATTATATTAACGAACTGCAAATTTTCATCCCAATCTCAGTCACCTGACGCGCACCACACAATGGGAGGATCCGCGCAAGCAGTTGGCCACCCAGCAGGCGCTCGCCCAGCACCAGAGCGCCGAATCGCTGCTGGCCCGTGTGCAACAGCAGCAGGCAGCCGCCCAGCAGCAAGCACAGCAACAGGCGGCCGCCGCCGCCGCGGCCCAACAGCAGGCCGCCCAACAGCAAGCCCAGCAGCAGGCTGCTGCAGCCGCTCAGCAACAGGCTCAGCAGCAAGCCCAACAGGCCCAACAGCAGCAGCAGCAACAACAGAATGCCCAAACAGGTGAGCCTTGTTCCTTGTTCAATGTACTACCAAGCTCATAAATTTGAAATATGCTCAATTTTTCGGTTTATATGACAATGTAAAATTGCACAAAAAATGTAATGATACAGTTTTGTTAAGAAATCACACTTATATTTGAAACGAAAAAATCGTTTATGAAAAGTCTTATCCGCATCTTATGGTGGAGCCTTTACCAAAAGAAAAAAAGACAATGTAATTACTTTCCATTTGAGTATACGTTTATAGTTCAAACAAGGGGAAGTGACGCACGTGTCGTCACGGATCACAGTGAGCGTCTAACTGGTGAAACTAGGAGCAAAATGAAGATACCCGTCTAAAAGAACTCTTGCCACTTGAAGATTGAGTTCTTGTATTGGACTTTCAAAACAAGACCATTTCTAATGGCTACAACTTTTCGGAGAGAGCTCTCATGGCAAAACTGGGGAAAATGTATGTCGTTGCCCAACTTATATGTATGGCATAAGTTGATGTTGATGCAGAATTGTAGATACAAGTTGGGCAATGAAAAAAATGTACCACAGTTTTGCCATGAGGGCTCTCTCTGAAAAGTTGTAGCCATTAGAAGTTGTCGTATTTTCAAGCTCCATACAAGATCTCAATCTCCAACTGCTCATGTATCTTCGGCCACGGGGCGCATTGGAAAGATTCCTATTAGACGGGTATCTTTATTTTGCCGTTGACGAAACACGTTTTTTGGTATTGTTATTGTTATTTTGTATTATTTTATTATGACTTCGAACGAGTACTCAAATGGAATGTGTTGGAACTGTGCACAAGTTCTCATCACTCGAAACAATTCACGAAAATCCTTGGATATCAGGGTCATCAGTAAAGGCTACACCATTAAAGGAGTTTAAGACTTTACTCATTCGATTTCTTCAAAGATGATAGAGGAAGGTTTTCTTAACACAATTGCATAATTAAGAATCTTGTGCAAGTGTCCCTTCTCCTATAAACCGAAAAATAAACATGTTTCAAATGAGTACAATCCATTCCATTGCATTAACTAAAATACGCGCCAAAGTCATTAGCGCAGAACGACACCTCGCGCGACTCGCGTGTCAATGTGATTGAATAATCGCACGCAACACGCCCGAACCGCGTGAAAATCACACCGCTATGCGACGGAGTCACGCGACTTCCGCGCGCACGTCAACTAATGAAGTCGTTTCACACGCGCTTTAATTATAATATCGATACGTGCGGTTATTACACTGTATTATGTACGTCTTTCAGTGTTGCAATAATGGTATTAATCGATTCGGTCTAATCACACGAAGCTAGGAGTGTTCGTGTTCCGCAGTGCTTCGCATTTTAACCCCGAAGTTCGGACAATTAATTATCATTATCATAAATCATATAACTAATAACGACCCCGCGCGCGCTCGGAGACTTTTCGAACTTTGATTCCGGCGCTTATCTGCGTCGCGCGCCGCGTATGAAAATATAATACAGTAGCAGCACAACATTCTGAGTACTGATTTTTTGTCTCTGTCTTTCTTTCGCCCGCAGCCTCGGCCGGCCAAGTGGCCAAAGCGGTTGTGGCCGGCCAAGCCAGTGTGGCCGGCGGTCAGCTGGGCCAGCTGGGCAGCCTTCCCGAGGGTTGGGAACAGGCCATTACCAGCGCCGGTGAAACATACTTTATTAACCATATTAACCGTACCACTTCTTGGTTTGACCCAAGAATACGTACGTATACCAAGTTTTGTTTACCACGTTTTTTTATTACTTTGTTTTAATTATTTATTATTTCGCTATTTGTGGTGGCGGTTGCATGTGGCATAATAGTATAGATGTTAGTTGGACGGGACCGTTTTGACACGATTTTCACGCAACAGTTTCAATTATTGCCGTGCAATCAAATTGTATCATCTTTTCAAACTTATGAAATACATAATATTCTCTCCGATTGTGTCAAAAAGTTTCGAAACGGACCTGTCTAATCATAATTATAGTCGTGTGTGTGAGGTGTGAGTGTGCATGTGCGAGAATATAATCAACATTATACGACCGAGTGTGCATGCGCGACAGTCTGTGTAGAATCAAATATTTCAATTCGATCGAAATGCGACAGCGATGACTAACACTTGCATTAAATTTGTCCAACCGACCCCAACCAACCAACCGATCGCGATCATCAGCGGAGCAATATCAGCGCGCCAATCCGCTGAGTGCGCCGCGCATCGAGATGAACGTCAACATGGGCAGCACGTCGTACATGAACATTCACAAGCTGAAGCGTGAGGTGGACTCGCTGAAGCAGCGCCAGCAGGAGATCCAGTCGTTCAATCAGGTGAGATGAGACGAGACGAGACCAGCCTTCGGCTGTTGAGAACCTATACGCGGAACTAACGCCTCTCGTCTCGCAGGACTTGCTCGCCCGACAGAATCAACAGCAGCAGCAGCAGCAGCAACAGCAACAGCAGCAAACGATGGCCCATCAGATGGATCCGTTCCTGTCCGGAGTCATCGATCACAGTCGCCAGGAGTCGGGCGACAGCGGCACCAGTCTGTCGTCGAACAACTACCCGATGGCGCACACGCCGGATTTCCTGTCGCAAATCGACGACAGCATGGACTGCATAAGCGGTATGTGTGGCGGAGTGGAATGATGCAAGGATATATTTTGAAAATTATTCGTAATTTCCACTAATTGCAGAAAGCGGTGCCATGGACACAATAAGCGCGAATCTGGAGAACACTGACGATCTAGTCCCCTCGTTACAGCAGGTTGGTTTCATGCAGTTCACTTCGTTTCGATTCAGCCGTCAAACTAATATCATATCTGATTTTCGGTACTCGGCAGCTCGGCGATGGCTTCAGCAACGATTTACTAGACGATGTGCACAGTTTGATAGACACGGCCGCTACGAAACCGCTCACATGGATATAACGATCGAACGATTGGTATGCATCGCTGAACTCTGCCAATCCGATCGGATTGGTGTCGAAAAAGGGTATCGGCGAGGTGTGGAATGGAGTGGAGTCGGTTCTTGTGAAGAACGGCTGGCGACATGTGCGCGCATGTGCGGAAACGCTCGGTAGCTCGATAGTTTTGGATAAGGTTAACGTTTTACAAACAACAACAAACAGCAATAATTGTTATTATTATATTTACATATGTCGGTGTATGTTCGGTCCCTACAAAGTGCCTTACAAGAATCAATCATCAACATAATCATTTACTCGAGATGAACAGTATAATGGACATTATGAACATTATGCTATATTTTATCAGCTAGGCTAACGGAGAAACAATGTATAAAGTGGCAAACTAATTTTACGCATATGTCTTAAGTGGATTTAATCATATTTACACAAAATCGTCGCATCAGTGCCTTGGATCAACACCATAACAACAACAAATCACAACACTTCCCCTTCTCCATATAATCAGCAGCAGCAAAATGAGGATTGAACGGAATGTATGCAATATTTTTTGTACCAACTAAGTAAAACAGAAACAATAATAGATGTAGGATTCGATATAAAACATAAAAGAGAGAGAGAGAGGAAGAGTTAAAAACATATTCAAATTCTTCCAAAATCAAAGATCACGCACATACTTAGCTTCTCGATTCGGATTTTCAATTAAATATTTTGTGTTGATTTGTTAGTATTATTTTTATATCATTGTTCTCTGTTCTGTTTGTTTCGAATTCCTTTATTCAATGGTCCAATCGAACATCGGACACTAAAATAACAAGTAAGAATTCAGACGATTCTATCAAGATTTCGTAGACGAAAACATAAAATATACATATATATATTTACATACTTACATACCTTATCTAGTATTGTAAACGATAATAACTTTATCTACCGTTGCACGTATTTTTATGTTGAAAAATGCAACATTAAACATAGGAACACCAATGAGCTTTCGAAAAAAATCGATCATATACGAATACCAGCACACGACCTTCACTAATTATATTCTATTCATATCTGTTGTCCTGCAGTTTATTTAGCTCAAGCTAAAACTAAACTCTATGCCGTCCATGAGAAAAGTGTCTAAATTGCACATTACACGCAGTATTTCAAATGTATGATGAATAGTTGCCTCCCTCCCGCAGATCGTTGAATCCCTATGTTTTTTCCACCAGTTCACATTCAACACGTTTCCATTCGATCCACACTTCATATTTGAACAACCAATTGTACGCATTCACACACGCACACACATCCACGCACGTTGCGGTCCACAATATGTCTGTAGTTTTGCGCAACCAATGGACTCGTCATCGCCAATCAAGTTCTAGTCCACATGTGAGACTGATATTTAGTTATCGCGCTAAAACCGCAATCGATGTATCCCACCAAATCGGAGAGGCTCGATTTGTGGACGGCACATGTGTGGATGTGGGGTGCGTTGGGCGCCCAAAGTGTGTTCGATTACTGTTAACATTGCACGCCATATTATCTCTATGCACTGCTCTGAGCTCAGAGAGGTTTAACATTTAGAGATAGAAGAGGGGAAATGATATTATTCGCATTTAGTTGTTCAGCACAACCCGACGCTTGGTGTGATCAAGCGCTTTATCGGTGTGTGTGTGTGCGCTGCTTGTTGCAGATTCATTGAACGGTGCTCTAATTCATTGAAGAAAAAAAAACAGAAAAATACAGAAACGTAATTTTCGTCCAGATCATCTTCAAACTATAATACGATAAATTACCCCAGCTAGTAGATTTATACACGAGGAAAATGTTCTTTGGGTCATAGGATCATTAATAAGTATTTTATAATACACATAAATATCGAATATAATGTATCAAAAACATCAGTGAACGAAAATATATGACCGATAATGTTGTAAATGATTTTATTATGCGGAAACATGGCAAACAAAATTTGTATATGTGGAATAAAATATACAGTTTACAATAAATGAATATTGGGGAAGTTCACAGAGCGGCTTTACTGAATTTCAGTCTTTGTGCGATTTATTTTACTTTTAGACCAATTGTACCAAGTCTATTCCTAAAAACATGAGATGAATAATTTGACAAGCTGATGTCTGTGTCTAGACGGAGGATGTGTATATCAAATATTTGGTGTGAAATCGCAGAATAATGCACGAGAAGCGCACTGAAATTTGGTTCATGAGGGGAACATCCACAGTCTAAAATTCAAGTATTTGTTCATTAAATTATGAGAAAATGCTTATATAAATGCTTGCTTACTTGCTTGCTTATCGGCATTAAAACGCGATACGGGTCTTGGCTTCCCTTATGAAGTCCTTTGTATATGAAGAGTAGCAGGGCTTCATAACCGATTTCGGGTTTTCCAGAGGCAATGTGGTTAGCACAGCGCTCCAAAGAGCAACCCTAAGCAACATTTAACATCCTTCCTTGGACATTGTTAGAAGATTTAACCCGTGAGACAGGCACTCTACCCCTACGCCACTCAGACGACGTATAAATGCATATCCAGTGGAAATACTCCAAGCCGGTACCTCCTTAGCCGAGACAAAATGGTGGTCACGAGTCACGAGCTATTTAATTTGTAATGCACATTTTAATCAAATTGAACTCACATTGTTTGGTTCATTATTTCTGAAGGTTTCAATACAGCTGCTTTTTTTTCATCGCCTAACTTATTTTCACTATTCGGCTCATTAGATTTCGTGTATCGCGATCAACGTGTGTTTTCTTTCCAATTGATGGCCTGATTTGGTTTTCTTTCTCGTGCGATTTTGGCTTTTGTTGGTTCGACTGTATTTACAAGTCGTCAAACCTTCCAAATGTAATACCTTCGAGCGTGAACATTTGTATGGATCATTATATTTCTAGCTGGTTGGTGTACAGGATAAACGAGTTCGAAATTCGAATTCGCCGTCGTTGTAATTTACAAGGGCTGTCAGATATTTGAAAAAAATATATTTTCCTCGATATCGTACCCAAGCGGTAAAAGTGTCTTTCATTTATTCGGAATACGGTATTCAAATTGATAGAATTCGAACGATAATACTCGATACCAAATCGAGTCGAGCCAATTTTACCGAGACCTCATTGGTGCTATGGCTAGAGTACAAACTTGTAATCACTTGAACTCTTAGTTCGGCCCTACTTCGTCAGTTATTTCATAAATCAATCGTTGACAAATAACTTTGACAACTTTGTCTGGCATCGGCATCATCTAAGAACTTATTGCCCGACCCCCAGAAATGATATGTAGAAGTTAAATAATTTTATTCTTACAATAATATAATATATTTCATTATATCAGTATATTTAGTGAGTTATATTGATTTTATGTTCGGATTTCAAGTATACAGATTAGAGTGTGTGTGTGTGTGTGTCACGTGTGTGTGCTTTTGTGTTTTGGGAGAGATACTTAAGTATGTGTTGCAATATACAAACCTCGAATCTGTGTGTATGAGTGTGTGAGTTTTCGGTGTATTGCGCTGAGAGTAGAACCAGAAGGTTAGTGGGCATAGAGAGTTTTGCGGTTTATATAATCGTTCATATAATTGTATTTCTTGTTTTGCAGTATGGTTTCTATATATCAACCTCAACGTCGGGAAACTTGTGCGAAAGTGTTTTTTGGTATAATATAATATGAATGCCGTCATAATGCCACAGCGAGTTTTTTGTATACACAGATTCATTATGGCATTCGATTAGGTAATGCGGGTTAATGTGGTTTCTCTGCGTATCAATATATTGGTATGTAATATGTATATCATGTGTTAATGGTAATTGTTTGCAATGAAGTATGTTGAGTTCGATTATTTTGGGGGGTTTGCACTATGCACATCCTCATACGATGGATGAGTCAGCCACAAAATTTGTTAAGTCACCGATATTAAATATTGTTTGTTTCTATAAGTTGACGTTGCTCGTTCAAAATTATTCAAGAACTCTACAAACTACATTCGACTATTCGGTTTGGATTTGGAACATTTCGTTTGACATGCAAACCGTCAGGAAATTCAACGATATAATAAAACGTTACTCGGTTGAATATGGGGATTTTAGGATGTGTGTGTTTGTTGGTGTGGGTAACTGTATATGTGTTTCGTGTGAGTAAAGCGTAACTTCTTCGATTGCAATGTATAATCACATTTCTGTATATGTATTACGTAATTAACTATTATATCGTTATGTCTGGCTTCAATTATTTTATTCCCGCACAATTCCAAAATAAATATTGCCCATTGCACAAAACCATTTCATCGAGACCTAATCTCAAAATAGGCATAAATTGCAATTGCATCGATATCAAAAATGTACAAAACATGCAAACCTAGTACAAAAATCACCTGGAGATAATTTTTGTGTCCTCGTTGGCAGTGATCTGATCTGTATGTGTGTTATTAATGGGTAGAGTTAGAAACGGATCTCGGATCTCATTTCTAGATTCAATTCAAGATTTTTTTAATTCTGATAAATCGAATGATAAATCGATACACGGTGATTGGTTGAGTGATTTGATTTAATTCAAATCTCGAATTGGGTTGATGTAGGAAATCGGTGAATAAGCCGGATTTGACTTTGAATTTAACCTTGTTATAAAATAACTCATGTTGTATTACATTGATCATATTGTAAACCAATTCCGTTTCTCATGAGAATATTGCAGTAACGCGTTGGGAGAATACTAATGTGAGTAATTGTCTGAACATAAATCATTACTTGACATTTATCATGCGTATAAATATGTATCGAACATCTCGATGTCCGGTTTGAGATTGAGTTTGGAATGTCCTCTGTACATTATTTATAACTTTCTTGCATTGACTATTCATACCTATAAACTGTAATATCATTATTATTATGTGCCATATTGTACATAATAATGCTTTTAAAAATTGCGCATATTGGTGAACGAGTTTTTGGAAATGTGAATGTGTGTGAGGCTTAGATGTATCGCTATGAGTGTGTTTTTCTATTATACCTATCTTCTTCGAATTACTAGTAGTCGTCTTTATATACTAAATTTAGAATTTTTGTTATCGTTATGTTAATTATATCGAATGTAATTTGTTCGTGGTGTGTGGTAATATTTGTTATTGCACTTATTGACTATTATACGATGTAGTCAATTTATTAGTTCGAGTGTGTTTATTTTATAGATCATTATTTTGGTATAATTTAGCGTTATTTTATATATTAAGTCGTTTGCTTTTTCTTAACTATTTTTCGCGGCTTCTGTTCCAATGCAGAGGCATCCGTTTGTGGAATATTCCGCCAGCGATTCGCTCTCGGTTGCAGATTGTTCTGTCATTAGTTGCGCTTTTGATTTGCTTAAATAAAATGTACATTAGCTGTGTGTTACGTATCATACGTATATTCGATACAATTTTATCAATTTACTTATAGTGTCGTCTCATATGTATGTATATAGTAGATGATTAGGCTAGTTGTAGTAAATGTACGTGTTTTGTTCGAACTGGTTCATGCTTTGTATAGCAATTAAGCGCTTTGTGAACAGTATCAATGCATGTGTTCGTGTCTCTGGAGGTGGTTGTGTTCTTGGACCGCATAAGTGTCTGTGGTAAAGACACCGAAACACACGCACACGTATACAAATGAAAAGTCGTCGTAGTTCGTAGTTTGTTTTGGCTGTGATGTGTTCTTTATCTTAGAGCTTGACTATATTAATCTATTTTTACTCATATAAATAATTCGCGTGTATATTACAATTCGGGGTCCGCTATCAAAATATCGATATTTACGGCAGTAGCGTGTTCACACCACACACATATCAAAGTGATTTCAATAACTAATGTTAATTTTGTCTCGCTTTCTAATGTCTAAATTTGAATCAGTTTGGTTATGTTGTGCGTTTTTATTGCGTGCAAAAACATGCCTCGTTCGTGTACACAAAAATCCCTGAAACTCAAACTCAGCAACATCACCAACTCCAACGTACATCATCTGTCCCGTAACAACATTTCGCCATTGGCCGCTGCTCCAACATGAAACCACATTTCCAGTGAGCGCGATGGATTTCTGTCTGTGCGCCTTCCATCGTGTGTGATATCTAATTTTGTATGGTTTTTGTTTTGCTTGGATTATTCAATACGAGGTGACCAACTAGGTGAGAACTAAAATAAGAAAACATGTATAAATATTATAATTGAGTTTGGAGGGTATAAGAGTCTTGCGCGATTTGTGAATTTGATTTAAATATACTGAAAAAGTGCTAAAAATAATATTTAGGAGAAAATAAAAATACACTCGATCAATTTAAAATCGGAATGATTTGAAAATTGAATATTATTCCCCTATTACGAATGGTCACTGGATCTCTTGAATAACCCCCTACATTTTCTTATGCTATCTGGACAATTCCCACACCCGCATCGCGTCGCCGCCACCAGTCACACGACCGAACCCCGATCACCGATCGCCGCTCTGCACAAACTCCTTGTACTGCTTCGCACGCCTCCGCACCGTCCGGAACAGTCCGCGCAGACCGCCTCCGCCCGCGCTGCCGCCACTGGCACTGGCCGCCGACCTCCGTCCGCCACCCGATCCCAACACCATCGTGTCGGCGCTGCCCTCATCCGTCATGTCGGCAATGCCATCGCCGCCGCCTCCGCCGGCATCCGCCTGAAACCGCCTGCGCTGCTGCATCGGCAGCCCATCGTCAACGGCCGACGCCGCCGCCTCCGGCCCGCTGATGCCCTCGGCGGTCGTCGCCCACGTGCTCATGGCGTGCTCGTCGCCCAGATCGTAGAACAGCAGATCGGTCGGCTGAGCGGTCGCCGGTCTAGCGGCGGCCGCATCGACGATGCTGACGCGCCGCGACATCGGATGCACCGTCTCAAAGACGTTCTGCGTCGTCAGATTGATGCCGGCCGCCACCGCTGTCGATCGTCCGCCACCGCTGGTGCTGGCGCCTGTGGCGTCCGCCACCGACGGACCGCCCGAAATGTTGAACAACTCAAACGTCTCGGGCGCTGCTTCCGCCGCCGAACTGCTGGCAAACTTGTCAGCTGGCGCAGCCGCAGCGGACTCGCTGTAACAATAGTTGGCATTGTACACGTTCAGACCGCCGGCGGCGATGGCCGGAAACCGATTCGGCGTCATATTGCACGCCTGCTGCTGGCTCAGATTGGTGATCTTCTCGTAGTGCCGAAAATCGGGCGACAGGTTCAGCTGATTGATGACGCTCGCGATGTTGTTGCGGCGGCTCAGCACGATATCGGAGGGGGCGCCGGCTGCTGAAGCGGAAGTCGCGGCCGACGGTGCGGCGGACGTCGCGGGCGCCGTGTTGTTCAGCTTCGGCACCGTCGCTGCGGCTGCGGCAGCCGCATCGGCCGCCTGCTTCTGCTGCCGCAGCTGCTTGTCGAAGAACGCGCTCAGCTCCGCCTCGGACACGGACACATCGGCCAGATCGGATAGCTCTGCGTCCGCGTCGCCAAAGTCCGCACTGAACGCATAGTTCTCGCAGCAGTTCTCCACCATGCCGCTCTCGTGATGATAGATGATGGCGTTCGTCTCTTCCGAAGACGTGCCGCCATTGCCGCTGGCCGTCTGCCAAATCGACACCGTCTGTGGCTGTTTGCCATTGCCATTGCCGCTCGTCGCCGCGTTGCCGCGATACTGTTGCGTGTACTGCGACTCCGACGACGATGTGGTCGTGCCGTCGTCGAACGCGCCGGCCGATGCCACCGCAGCCGATTGGTTCTTGTTCGGATCGCCATCGCCGCTGGCCAGGAACTCCCATTTGACCGTTGGCGACATGGTCGTCGTCGTCGTCGTGGCGGACTGCTGCTGCTGGTCGCAGAACGAATCGACGCATGTGCCGTGGCCGTACGTGCAGCCGCTGTACGTGCACGGCTCGATGGTCGCGGCCGTTCCGCCACCGCCGCCACCGTTCGACATTGCACCGTGGCCGCCATTTCCGCCACCGCCGTTCCTATGGTGCTCCGCCACCGTCACCACTTTGGCGGGCATCAAAATCGCACTCTGGCTGCTCGTCTCGTCGCCGCCAGTGTCATCGTCTGCGTCCCGATCGTTGCCATTGTCCGCCAGGTTCAGGTGCTGCAGCTGCGGCGGCCGATGCGGCGGGAAATGGTGCGCAGACGGCAGGTGCGGCGGCAACGGCGGCGGCGGTGGCGACTCAGTGGGCGCCGGATGCAGCGGCACCCGCGTCGCCGACTGCGATCGTGACACCGACTCGAAGACGGAACCGGCGGACCCGTGATAGCTGCTGCCGCACATCACGTGGCAGCCGGAGGCCACGGCTCCGGCGCCGGGCAGCGCACGCATTGAGCCGTGTAGCGTGGTGCTGGATTGACGGGCCGAACCGGAGGCGGCTGATCGACCCCGGCTGGTGCTGCGACTGCGCGAGCTGCGCACCGGCGCCGTGGCGGTTCGATCGGCATGCGATTGCTGCTGATGGTGGTGGTGGCGACGACATGTCGTCGTTCCGCTGCTCGTGGCCGCCACCGTGTGCACCGAGGTGCGCGAGCCCGACTGGCCGGTCGATGCGCCCATCGTCGCCTGCGTTGTGGCGGCCATCGAGCGACGCCGATGGTACGACGTCGAACTTGCGGTCTGCGGAATATGCTGTGATCCGCCATGCCCGTACTGCTGCCCGCCGTGATGTATCGAACACGAGCTGCCGGCCAGCTGCCGTCGCTGTGCCGCTGGTTGGTTGAGCGACACGCATGAGCCGCTGGTGGCCGCAGCAGCCGCCGAGCCGACGCCGTGGCGTCCGACGCTGTGCGCCAGGTCACCGTGCGACTGGCAGAGGCTGGTGCGGGACGCTCGACCCGAGGGCGTCTCGCAGTAGTAGTGCTCGATGTCGGTGGTGGAGCCGGCCGCGGTGCCCGCACGCGGCGTGCCAATGCTGCAGTAGTACGTGGTCGTGGTGGCGGCCGTGGCGGTGCTGGCGGTGCGCGAGCGGTGCTGGCGATTGGTGATGGTGCCGCCGCCATCAGCGGTGGTAGCATCGCAATCGCTGCAGTTACCATCGAGATGGTAGTGATGACGGGCTGCGACTGGAGCGGCGCTGCTCGGGCGCTGCTGGCAATGAGCGGTGGCGCCGCCTCCGCTTCCGCCTCCGCTGCCGCTGTGCTGATGGTGCTGGTGCTGTTGGTGGAGCTGGTGGTGGCTGTTGTGGTGCTGCTGCTGGTCACTGCTGCTGTGCTGCTGCAGCGCCGTGACAGTGGACATAGTGGTAGTGGCTGTGTGGCTGTGGCTGTGGTTGTTGTTGATATTGTTGCTGTGCTGCTGCTGCTGCTGCTGGTGGCTGTTGGTGGCCATTGACGGCGCTGCCGCCGATGCCGCCGCCGCCGCCGTCACATCGCCCCGACTGCTGCCACAGCTGCTGGGCCGCGACCTGGTACAGCTGTTGGTGCTGCTGTTGGTGCGGTGGCGCTGCCGGTGCTGCCGGTGCTGCGAGCGCCGGCGCTGCAGCGTGTTGCTGGTGCTGTGCGTGCTGCTGCTGTTGGTGTGCGTGTGGCCGTGCGGCGAGGTGTGCGTTGACGCATGCGCCGAGGCCGTTGCCGAGGCTGAGGCCGAGGCCGCTGGCTGACTGTCGTCGGCGCGGGGGCTTTGGTGGGGGTGTTGGTGGTGGCGGTAGGTGTGGTGACCCGCTGCTGCTGGTTGCGGATGGTGTTGTTGGTGTGCTGGGTGATGGTGATGATGCGGTGGCGGGGCGCCGGCGGTGGTAGGCAAATGACAGTCGCCGTCCGGCGATTGCATAGCCGTCATCGTCGCAGCCGCCGCCGATGGATCGTGCTGGTGCGGATGGTGCGGATGGCCGCCGGACGTGTTGCTCGTGCCACCGGCGCTGTGGTGGCGTTGATGGTGGTCGTGCTGATGCTGCAGCTGCGGATGCTGGCCGCCGCTTTGGTGATGTGCTGCTGGTCCCATTGCCGACGCCGCCGCCGCCGCCGCTTGCTGGTGCGGATGCGGATGCGACTGATGCTGCTGATGGTGACCGAGGCTCGAATGCCGCTGCTGCTGCTGCTGGTGCGCCTGCGTCGCTGCCGCCGCCGCCGCCGTCATCACTGCCGCCGTCCCCGCTCCGCCCATCGGCTGCTGCTGGTGCGCCAGCTGATGGTGGTGGTGATGGTGGTGAGCCGCCGTCTGCGACTGCGAATGCAGAGCAGCCGCATGCAGCGCCTGGTGTCCCGCAGTGGTGGTGGCCAGCGGATGGTGGTTGCTGGCCGAGGACGAGGAGCGGCATCCGGCTGGGTGATGTGTGTTAACAGACCCGCTGTTAGGGCCCGTTGATGCCGCCGTGGCCGTGGCAGTGGTGCTGCTGGTGCTGCTCACCGGTCAGGGCCCGGTGTTCGGCTGGCAGGCAGCTGGCGCTGGCACTGGCGGATGATGGTGATGGTGCGCAGAGGCACCGGTGCGTGCTGGCTGTGCACTTCTCGCGTCGCCGGAACATCGCTCGGAGGCAGCTGCGGCGCATCATTTGGGGTTGGTTTTTTGGTTTGGTTTTCAAGGATCAATGGAGGTTGGGATTCGGGTTCGGGCGATATCAAGAGAACAGCGTTAGATGTTACCAAGTCTAGCGCACGGGTGGACGTCAGGTCTGAATAAAATCGAGCTGTGTCGTGACGGGCTTTTGGTTTTTATTGCAGATCAGAACGGGCAAAACGATACGTGTTGTTGATGTTTTCTTCTTCAAATCCAAGTTTATCTTTACTTTTCGTGATGTGACGTCGTGGTTTAAGTGGTATGTTTTGGTTTCATTTTCTTTGGAGGCGGATAGAGGAAAGCCAAGCGGTGGTAATATTGTAATATTCAGTTGGAAGTGCTACACGCATGCAGATTTGCTAGTGTCAACTACGAAGATAAACTACATTATTTTCGAACCGCATGCAACGAAAACACTTACAATTCGAGCCAACGCTCGAGCACGCACATGCAAACACGCGTCGACCTACTCAATCATTCCGCGCATATCATCATTCATAGGAAGTCAGTCGAAACGACGAAACGACGATGCAGAAAGAGATTTCATGCATAGACAAATGCGTTACGGATATTTACAATTCGCGCATTTCAATCTGAGAGCTGCTCTATTGCTCAAAGTAACGCAAGAGAAAACCGAAACGATGGTGAAAAAAATCGAGAGTACCTGCGTAATCGTATTTACATTAGAATTATTTATGTATACAGAACTGATCAAATGCGAGAGAAATGTGTATGTTTTATGGTAGATTGTATCGGGCCACAACCCGACGAGCGCCATCCGTGCATTACACACGCGCGCGTTTATTTGTGGCGCCGCCGCTGTGCGAGAGTCCCCTCATGCCCGAACCGGCATGGCTCTGCACATAATATTATTTGTTCGTCGGGGGCAATCGAACAGGACCCGCAACAGGTGCGCATCGGAAAGGTGAGAGCGTGTGTGTGTGTGTGTGTGTGTGTGTGTGTGTTTGGTGCAAATACGGAATCAAAAATACAAAATGCTCTTTGCAGGTTCTGAAGAAGGCCTGTGTGTGTGCGTTATCGGGGTTGGGGGTCTCAACTTCAACTTGACTC
The DNA here is from genome assembly GCA_024741255.1 of Exechia fusca. Lineage (NCBI taxonomy): Eukaryota > Metazoa > Arthropoda > Insecta > Diptera > Mycetophilidae > Exechia > Exechia fusca. The sequence continues at coordinate 32,549 of JANTBZ010033311.1, forward strand.
GACCACGCGCGCACTCGACTCTGTCATACCGATCGAGTGTTCTGTCGTTGTTGTCGCATGTGATTGAGGTGGCGCGGGAAATTGGTAAGAAGAACATTCGAAATATTACGTAGATATAATGTATTTAACCCCTGTATACGATGTGGTACTACAGAAGCGGATTCGCAAACCCTGTGTGTAAATCTGTGTGTGAACATCGGCCAACAACAAGATGGGGTCGGGTGGGGCGGTTCGGGACGGCTGTTAGTTGCTGTTTTATCATAAATTCTGTACTGGCCTACGGGCGGGTTGTTTGCCTTTTGCGCGCATATTCGGCACTCGACCGACCGACAAAAAATGAACAGGAACGATGATCGGGGGTGGTGGACGTCTGCGAGGTGTTTGTGGTTCGGGATGGTCGCGAGTAGGATTGACAGGTGCATGATATGCGAATGAGCAAATGATGGATATGCGGGGAATGTGGTGGTGGTGATGGTGTGGTTTGATTTGTGCAAATTTATCGTATTATGCCTCGTTATGCTGTCAAGTATCATTCAATATACACAGACACTCTCGCGAAACACACAATTTCACACCCGCTCGCTGACACTCCCTCATTTTCAACTTTCGCGCGCGAGGTTTTGTGCTCGAATGGTACATTGTGCGTTTGTGCATCACACGCAGCATTGCGATATTAGTGCGCACACCCAATAATACACGCACACACACACAAACACTCTTGGCGGTGGCGGTGGCGGTAGTGGTGATGATCATGTTGTGGCGCTTTTGGCCGACGCGATGCCGTGTGGTGGTGGTGGTGGTGGTGCTGGTGGTCGCGTCAATACTGGCCGAATGGTGGGCGTGTGTGTATGTGTGATGTGATTTTGGTGGCTGGCAATTTCGCGCGCAATGGCTGATTGGGTAGATTTGGGGGTGGGGCTGCGGATATGGCGGTGATGATGTGATGTCCAGCACTTTGCTGTGAGTGTCGCATGGGAGTGTGAGTGCAATTTCGCATGTGCTCGCGCTCGCGCACGCTGAATACCTTCTTCGGTGGGCGAAGTGATGCGACCGTGCGTCGAATGCCGGCGAAAACTGTCGTGATTCCGACGCTTCGCTCCGGCGCCGCCACGCCGGCGCACCGGCACCGGCGACCCGGTCGCACTGCCGCCCGCCATTTGCTGCTGACTGCCGCCTCCGCCGCCATGGTGCTGATGGTGATGATGGTGATGGTGCCGCACCACCATTGTCGTCGCGGACGCGCATCGCGACGCCAGCACGGCCATCGCCGACATGCGGCCGTCCGACGACGTCTGCGGACGTCGCTGGCCACCGCCTCCGCCTCCGCCCTCGTCGTCGTCGTCCAGCAGTCCCTGGCAGGAGCGCGCCGCCCGACATCGACGCATCGCTCGCTGCGATTCGCGATGCGTGCTGATGGCCGCGAGCGGCGACTCGCAGCGCGAACTGTAGGCCAGACCGCTGCCGCAACTGTTGCGCAAATGCTGCTGGCTTCCGCCGCCGGCGCGGTTGGTGGCGGCGCCGGCGGCGACGGAGGCGGCCAGCATCGTCCACGACGTGGACGCTGGACTACCGCGAGCGGTGGTGGCGCTGACGACGGCCGCCGCCGCCGCCGCCGCCGGTCGCTGGTTGCTGCTGCTGCGCGAGCTGCGACCGCCGTGTGGTGGAGCTGCGCCGGTGGTGCTGGTGCTGGTGTTGCAGATGCTGCTGCTGCGGCGCAACTGCTGCTGTGTATGGAGCGTAGTTGTGGAGTGGAGGGGAGTGGTGGGAGTACGAGCGCACGGGCGACTTGTGTGACTTGGGTTCGTGTACGAGTGGCCGTGGCCGTGGCCGTCGGCGTAATATGTGCAAGCATTGCTGCTGGGTCTACTACCGTAATGGCTGTCGTCGCCGCCAAACGAGCCGTTGCTCGCGTAGTAGCCATGTGCTTGTTGCTGTTGCTGTTGCGGATAGTATTGCTGCAGCTGCGGCGGCTGCGGCTGCGGCTGACGCTGCTGCTGCTGACTCATGCTGGTCGTCGCGTAGCCACTCGATCCGTAGTTGCGGACGTACTGCGTGGCGGCAGCGCTGCCCAGCAGATTGGTGCTGTCCGACAGCGGATACGGGCCCATCTCACCGTCGCCCGACAGCGGATACGGTCCCATCTCGCCGTCGTTGGACAGTGGATACGGTCCCATTTCGCCGTCGTTCGATAGCGGATAGGGGCCCATTTCGCCGTCGTTCGATAGCGGATAGGGGCCCATTTCGCCGTCGGGCGCTGAGAGTGGATAGGGTCCCATCTCGCCGTCCGGCGCGAAGGACCGACCGAACACTGCGCGCGCATTAGTTTCGGCCGAGTGGAGCGAGAGATAGTTTGACGGGTTCGGCGCGGAAGATAGATTGCGTGAAAATCGATGGAATCACGAGAGTGCGTATTGTTGGGATTCAATCGCTGCAGTAGCAGCAGAGTAGAATGCGAAATCGGGGAGTGCGATGCGCGATTCGCTGATCGGATGTGGTCGTGAGCACATGTTCGAGCTGAACGCCGCGTAAGTCGAGCGAGTGCTTTTCTATAACTGACCTATCGAGTTTAATTTTGAAAATGATATGATAACAACACCGAAAAGGTAGCAATGGAATTTGTTCGAACGCATGCAGTTAGTCAATTTAACGAGAAACAATCAGAATCAAGCCAAGGTTTCGTTCTAAATCCAATCTACAATGTAGTAACGACCAATGCAGTATGAAATACACATCTAGAATATAGTTCGTTTGAAAATTAATCACAATTCACATCCACAACATCACAATGTATAAAATAAAATTAATCAAAATCCATTAGATAGCCGCATTCACACACACTCGGCAGAATACTCGGAAACACATACAGACGCACAAAATAGTGGACAATTCTAATCATATTGTTGCAATTAACACAACCATTACATCGGGCAATCGGTAAATACGATGGTGGCATTTTTGGCGAGGTATAGCAACGATTTATGGTCGGTCTGGCTTGATGTGAGTTAATCAATTTCAATCAATTTAGCAGACATGTTTTCCGGATTGTATTGTAAAACGGAAATAATTCGTGTTGAACGTGGTTGGAATATTGCATTGTAATAATATACGGATGGATTGTTTTGAGCAGTGGCAGAGACAAGAGAAACAAATCTTACGTGAATCGTGTTGGGTTTTTTCCTCGGATATCATCAATGCGGCATGCTCGATGCCCGAGTTCATACTTGCGGGCTCCAAACTGTTAACGCAGTTTAGCATACTCCTGAAATTCGTTTTCTCTGCGATTATGCAAGTGAATGGCATTGGTTATAGAATGACAACGGTGGCGGTGAGGTGAGGATGATGGTGGGCGATTGTGGACAATTGCCGGTGATACAAATAATATCAAAATCGAATAGAGAAATAAACTAATCTTGTTGGAAAAATTTGAAAACAAATTATAATATATTCAAACTTGAAACTTGAAACTTATATTCAATCGTATTGCACCCATCTAATTACATCTGCACATCTAGGAGGCATCTAGTCGTTGACGAGCGTCCATCTCCAGTTGGGCAGTTCTAATAACACAAAAGAAAAATACAAAAAATAATAATAATAACAGATAAGTGAGAATAAACAAAAGTATGATGATATCGATGATAATGTTTGTGTTGATGATGCTTAGGACTGGGGTGTGGTTGGATGATATGTTTCGGTCTAACTGGAAAGGTAAAATAATGATTTGTTGAACCGAAAAATCACGACAATCGATCAGATATAATCGAGACTAAAATCGCACTTTGACAAGCACTTTGTACAGCTGATTATTCTTATTGTGTTCGATTTGACATGTAAAATAGGATCGACAACTACTGAAATATGTATGAATGTTTGTCGTTCTTGAACTGTGAGAGTATGCGTGTGTGTTTTGTATGTATGTGTATGATGAGAGCGGACAACTACGGCACCATTATCATGTATTACATATTGAGTGTATTCAGAAATCGTAGCCATAACATAAACGGGTGTATTGTATGTGTCTATATAATGTGTATGAGAAGCAATTCATATTGAAGTGAACACGAACGAATCAAATGACGTTCACACACACGCACTATAGTTTATGATATTCGTATACTTGCGGTAATTAAAATATGGATCCGTGAATCATAAATAGTCATGCATGCTAGCGAATTTGATCGTATCACGCGCTTATCGCGTCGAAAGCAATTGGGCGCATTCATAGAAAGATTGCGGCTGAGAGATCTAGAGACGAATGGATGATCGATTTCAATTCAGTGTGATAGTGCGCCGTTTCAATTGCGTTCAAAATATTTAAATCGAAATAAATATCATAACTCGTTCGTTCGACAACATTGCATGTCGTCCGTTCAACAAAATATTCGTCGCCGCTGCAATCGGCGTAATTTGCCAGTTTGACCAATGTGTAATTCGTGTTGTGGCTACCAATTTCGTTCGTGTGTGTGTGCGTGCGTGTGTGTCGTCCGTGTGCACGCACAAAACCCACACACACACACGCACACACACACCATCACCAAATACAATTTGTCACACTTACCCGTACAGTCTACTCTCACGTAGGTTTCCACTGCACGTCGACACACGCACACACACACACACACACGTACACAGATGCATACATATATACCACGATGTGTGTGAATGTGTGGGCGCGCGCACGTGATGCATGTGTGTGTGTGTAAATGGTACGAGATTCGAACCGTGAAATTATTATTCTACCTGAATGGGAAATGCAATGCAACCACCACATTATGTGCAATGTGTGCGAGTGTGTGCGAGTGCACTTACCGTGCGTTTCCGTGCCGAAACAATGCCAAAATTTCCTCGAACGTTTTGTTTTTTGTCTCCGGCACCTTCTTGTACGTGAATATCCAGAATATGGCCAGCATCACGCTGAACGGCAAGAATGTGTAGTTCTCCAATGTGTTCTGGCGGGACAAATATGCATAATAAAGGGTCAGTAAATAATGTTAATATACATCTGCATGTTCCTGGCAACATATACTTAAGATCTATATGATAAAATCAAGGCCCGGAACATTAGGACATAATATGGTTTCATGACCCCAAAACTGTGATAAATTGTCCCAAACATTTCGATAAATGATGAAACAAATCGTGATAAATGCGAAAAATAGCTAAATAGGGAAAAACCGCCCATTCGAATCGTTCGGAAACGTGTCGCATTATCGAGGCTACAAATTCCTGAATAATGAACAGGAAAAATAGTATTTTCCCCTCAACTTCCGGGCCTTGGTGCCAAGTGATATGTCCACACAATATTCATCGTGTGCCGATGACGCGGCTTACCTGCAGCGTCGGAAACCCGATGCCAACGACGAAATTGGCGGACCAATTGACCAGCACCGCGATGGCCATCGCACTCGGTCGCGGTCCCTGCGAGAACAGCTCGGCGGTGATCATCCACGGAATGGAGCCCGGTCCGACGGCAAAGAACACGACGAACGCCAGCACCGAGATGACGGACAGGTAGCTCATCCAGTCGATCATTTCCTGCACATAACCAAAGAACTCCTAAACGATGGGCGTAGCAACGGGGTCCTCGAGTTTTGCAGGCTTTGCAAAGAACGAATATTCGTGTGTGTTTGTGTGTGTGTGTGTGTTCGACACCGTCCCATACACACCCATTGAGCGCAGGCGCCCATCACAAACAAAAACCCATGTCGTCATTGATCGGGAACCAGGTTACGCACGCGATTGGACCGACCACCAATTTGAATAATGTTATGATGATGATTTGTCATACGTTACCAGCATCAGAGGCCGTCTGTGCACATGTCGGTCATGTATAACATCGGACACCACAAGTGAATTACCGGGTAGATTGCATTTACTGTTGCTGAGTTTTACTATACGAACAAATGAAAAATGTGTTTGATGCCAAAGCGCTGGTGATTCTAATATAATGCCATCGTTATAATTATTTGTATTATTATTATCATTATCGAGTGAATGGTTTTGTGATTGTGTGTATGTTGTTGAGGAGTGCGTCCCATGAATGAAAAACCCGGCACCTGGCGGAAGTGTGTTTGGTTAGCTGGTGCTCATGAATTGTGTGGCGTTTTCATAAGTGTATATTGACTTGCACTCGATCGAAACTGACTGTACAACACGTCGCTTACACCGATTTGGCTGGTGTAAGTATAGAGAATGCGCGTGTGCGTTTGCGTGACGTGTGTGAGTGTGTGTGTGTTCGAGTGTGACAAAAGTGAATTGCGATAAAAATTGATTACAAGTGTTCGAGAGTCCAGGCAATCAAAAACATGTTCGCAAACGCGCAAACGTCAGCAACATTATTATCTGAGAGAAATGGCTAATGTATTGGTTTTGCGGTGCGCAGTTGTATATTCACATTATACACTTGGTTTGGTGGTAGTTTGGTAGAGTGTTGTTTATTATATCCAGTGAGAAGTACTGTTCTGGAGGATACGTCGTAATGCAACCATATACAATTCGAACGAATACAAATGGCAGCTGCAAAACATAAATACTGTCTAGTCGTACCGATTCGTTTAGTCGCATTAACTATCACAAAAGATCGCATTGTTATCGGTTTCGGAGGATTTTGATTGCGCGCTGTATGTTCGCATTGGCGCGCGCTTGCATCGCTCTGGTTGTTGTTCAATTTTGAGTGATTGTGGGTGTTTCGTGGAGCTTGGGTGGGGGCGGGTTATCGGACGGAGTTGGGTGGGTGGTTGTGGGGGGAATGAAAGCCTGGCAAATCGAGAATTTTTGACGTCACAGGGGCGCAGAGACGACTAAACCAAACGAAATCGTTCCATTGACGTTCAAGTAATACACACAGCATAACACATCGAAATACGAAAATCATACAGATTGAGATTTAGCTATGGTTTAGGGCAACAGAAGACACATTCGTCATTCGGTAACGTGCGTGTGTATGCACGTAATCGAATAACAATATAACACAAGAGCGGAAAAAATGGAACGTTTCAGTGATTTCGTTTGCTTTAGTCCGAACAAAAAAAAACAACAACGACACAACAGCAACGAGACAACGAGGAATGTAAATATGTAATATAAATATGAATGAGAAAACAGGAAATGCAGAACACAGAGAGTATATATTGTTGACATGCCAAACATAGTAGAACCGTTTAACTTGGACAAGCCATTACGCGCATATTTGGTCGGATCGGACGCATCGAGCCGATGCGAATGCTCACGACAAATTAATTGTGTATTATTGTTAAAATATGAAAACAAAATATGCATGTTATAGGCATGCACGTTGTCAAATGCCACACACAGGGGCCGATCTCGCATCGAACATGGTGAGTGAGTGTGAGTGCTTCCGATGCGCGGTTATGTGAATGTGAATGAATATTTCAGTAAGCAATGAGATGACATTTTCATAAAATGCATGCATTAATCCAACGAAATGTGCGCTATACGAAATATATTGTACTTTTGCAACGGGGGTGCTGCGCGTATGATGTCTACATGTATACGAACGACGCTAGGCATGAATAATTGCCTATATTAATTACGCTGCTCAACATAAATTACACACATCAACTGAAACTATCATGCGATTTCATACAATTGGAGCTACGCACACACGTACGGTGTTCAATAAATCATTATCTGGCGGCGAGCAAACAACTCATTTAGCCGTGACGATTGCGGCCGGGACCCAATCGCCAGGCCCAATGTGCGTGTGTGTTGCTGCCAGGCGCTGCCAGCGAAATGCGCTCGGATTGCGCGGGTCGCCTATCACAATCCGAGCGCATTTGCGCTGAATTCGCGCATTCGGCACAAACTGACAGAATCGCGCCAGCGCCAGCATTCGTTGTGTACTTGCCTTGATCAGGAACGATATCGTGATGAATATCGAGAATATGAACATGCCGCCCAGACCGTAGAGGTGCAGCGTCCGTCGACCGGTTCGATCCATTAGCGGAATCGATGCCAGCGTCATAACAACCTGTGCGTGCGAGTGAGTGATTAGATGCAAATTAGATACTATGTACAGCATCAGACTTGTACCATATACGACTCGAAATATAAATTGTGAACCATGTACTGAATTTTTCGATTTTCTCGTTTTGTACGTCTAACTATAATAATTGAAAAAAATCCAATCCATTTTTATTTAAAAAAAAATTAACCTATGGCTAAACATGCTCCAAGATAGACCTCTCCGAACGTATATAGAACCACTTGTGCACTATTGAAACAGACAAGCGATTTTTTATCATTTTTAAATAAATGAATAAATTGTGCACAATTCCATTCTCTTTCATTTTAGTATACGTATGTTGTTCTAAGTCACTTCAGTGCAAAGTTATGGCCTCTCATCCAAACATGAAAACTCGATTTTTTTTATGGGGGTCAGTATTCAATTTCACTCTTCATACAAAATGATAGAAACACGTGATTGGCTAAAAGACTATTACTCTTCACTGGTGTGTCTTACAACAACATCCATATTCTCAAATAAAATATAATTGAATTGTGCACGATTAATTCATAATTTTGAAAATTATAAAAAATCGCATGTATGTTTTATTAGTGCAATAATATCGATACATATACGGAGAGGTCTTTTTTAGTGCGTGCTTAGCCACAGGTGAGACTTTTTCGTATATTTGTTTCTTATACGAAAGAATAATGTTTGACGTACGGGTCGTGCGAACGGAAAAGCGTGTTGTTACAAACTATTTCAGATTCAAAGTATCCATAAGACATGTTTTCTCGAGAAGTAATTCAACGTACAAAATACAAATTTATAACGAATAATAATTATTTCAGTTACGTTAGTTCTTAGTTGTTATACTATTCTGATATAATCTGCCCCAACATACCATAATCACACCGATGCCAATGGTCGCGAACTTGGCGCTCTCCTCCGACAGCCCGGCGCTCGTGAACAGCGACGTCGAATAGTAGAACACCGCATTGATGCCGCTCAACTGCTGACTCAGCTGCATCACGATGCCAATCACCAGCGGCGGCCGCAACGTCGGCGAGCAGATCAGCTCCCACGTGCTGATGTGCGACTCCGACTGCTGGGCGCGCTCCTCCGCGCGCATCTCCTCAATGTCCTCCTCCACCGAGTTGGAAGCGCGCAGCCGGCGCAGTGCCCGCCGTGCCTCCTCCTCCCATTGCTTGGTGATCAGCAGGTACCGTGGCGATTCGGGGCAGATGGGCAGCAGCAACAGCTGCAGGATAGCGGGACAGATGGCGAGGCCGAGCAGCACGGGCCAGCCGTCGTTGGTGCCGAGGATCTGCTCGATGCCGAGCACCTGGGAGAGCAGCAGGCCGATGGTGACGGCCAGCTGGTTGACGGTGCCGAGGCCGCCGCGCAGATTGAGCGGAGCGATTTCGGACACGTACATCGGGACGAGCGAGGTGTTGAGGCCTGCGAGGCGGGTTGGTTGGGAGGGATGATGTGGGGAAAATTATTATGATGTTTATTGAGGGTTGATTGACTCAACATTAATTATGCACGATGTGTAATCAATTTAAATTATATATTCGCTAATATTCACTCGTATGTGTGCTGATATGAATATAAAACACATGTTTGCCAATTGACTGAATTGCAAATGTACGTGCCATGTACAATTATTCTACCCCAATAAGTTGACTTAATCCATTTCCAGCGACTGGTCGATTAATCGACCAGCCACTTTGGAATTTTGTCGAGCCTAGCTCGAGAGAGATATCTATATTAAACAAAATAAATATTCTAGATTGGACTTTCTTCAATACATATACATTTTATTTAGTTCGATTAAGATTAGTTCGATGTCTGCTTGAATATCAATAACTCATCGAAATATCAATAACATTTTGTTCTCCCTTCTCATGAAGAACCAAGTAAGATCATACCATTGTCGAGAATTTAAAATAATTTCCGGAAAATAGGGAAATCAAGAAAATAGGAAAACTGGGTCGAATGAATGATTATAACTTATAACACAGAATCCAAAACTGATCAGAATAAATTATTTGAAAACTAAAACGTGTATAAGGAGTAAAAACAAACGCCACCGGAAATGGGTTAACAAAAGCAACAAAATCGCATTTTCGAAGTTCGGCGACCATTTTTGGACGGACAATTATATACAATTCCAAAACTATCATATACGCAAAATCGCGTTACAAATGACTCATCGCAAACTTGGAAAATCCAAATTTGTTCGCATGGTTTAAGTCAACTAATTGGACCCAACTAATTGGGGTAGTATGATGTGATAAACTACGTAAGATATTATTTCTCGTTTAAAATAGTATGACGATAAAATGTAGTTATTATCACGTGTCCATGTCCATAACTGCTATCATCCCCTGAAGACTTTATTCCTGTTAGACGTTGCCTAGAATGGCAGATTGTTCACCAATGCATTCCAAAAATGTCGAAGAATTACACCTACATATATGCGATAACATGTGTTTGTGTTTGTACGAACTAAACTGTACTGTTTTTTTTTGCATGTCCTAAATGAACAAGAACGATTTTGTCGGAACCGTCCGATGTTTACTGTCGGCATTGCGAGCGAGTCGTTGTACATGGATAATGCGCACTGACAAAACATGACACTTCGGCTCGAGCGTTTGAGCTCTAGAACGGCACACGTGTAATTCGGATGTTATATGTTGTGTACGTCCGCATGCATGTGGTCAACATTGAGTGAGTGAATGAATTCCATATGATCGTTATGTACTTATGTGCGCGTTAGCTTAGGACGTAGGACTGAGTGCACTATGCAGAATGGTCATACGCGCATGCGTATATCACCAATGTCCGCCTGAACGCGTGCGCGCACTGCAACAATTGCCAGGTACCACAAAAGGACATCTGCGTTCGCGCAGACGCAGATTGATCAGTTTCTATCCAACCTCCGAGCGAGTAACGTCGTTGCGTCGAACACCCAAGTGCCTATACATTCCTGTACAAACGAGCGGAACGACCGACAAAACAGCCGCTGCGTCGCACGTGCCAATCGTCTTTGTCGCCGTGCGCATTCACTTCAGTGCCATCAATACGAATCGAACCACAGTACCGGCATGGATATCGTCCGAAATCTGCAACGCGAGAACGTCGCTCTGGCGTTTCCACTGTCCGAGATCAGACAGGCTCGCGACGAAGTGCGCGAGCAGTTGGAGCTGATGGACAAGGAGATCGACGTGCTGGGGCTAGTTGTGCTCGACGGAGGCGAGCTGCCGAACGAGCAGCTCGATGCGCGCGATGCGATGCGCGACGAGGCAGGTGCGCTGGACGCAGAGCTGACGTTCGTCGAGGCAATGGCCAGAACGGAGAGCAGTTTTGATCTCCAGCGATCACAGATGCTCGCTGACATTGACGAGGAGGACGTCGAATTCCGCGAATTCGGCTACGTGCAGTTGCAGATCCTCGAGCTGGAGGCGCTGATCTCCATATTGCAGGTATACGCGGACTCGAAGTCGAACTTGCACGAGGATGTGGGACATTTACAAAAGTGCAAGTTGGGCTATGTGATTTGCTCGATGCAAATGGACATCAAGAAAATGGAGAAGTTGCTTTCTGACAAGCGGAAATCACCTAGTTTCGAGCAGATTCGCAAGAAGTACACAGAGTAATTCTCATCAGCGTCAACACATAACCCGCCACTCACACCGACAAATTATATAATTAGACAATAATTACACATTAGATATAGAAAACACTACTTACCGCAATTCAATCCGATGATAAACCGCCCAAGGAACAACATCTCGTACGAGTTGAAGAACTTTGTGAATCCCATCAGGCAGGCACCAGCAATGCCCAGCACATTGTTCAACAGCAAGCCGCCCTTTCTGTCGGGCGCAAACGAAAATAGACCACCAAAAATATTTAGTAAAAAAATCCACATCGACGACCATCAACCGCACCAGCCAACGAACACATACCGGCCAAATCGATTCGCTATCCAGCCGCCCATGAAGCCGCCGACCATGCCGCCAATCGCGAATATCGACACGGCCAGCGATCGCAGCGACTTGACATACTCCTCGCTGATGTCCTCCGCATACCGATCGCGATACACGTCCTTGATGAAGTTCTCGATGTTCTTGCCCGGCGCATTGATCACACCGGTGTTGTAGCCGAACTGCAGCATCCCCAGGACGGCCGCGAAGATCGCGTACGTCAGGAAGAACGTCAGACCCTGCGCGCAATAGAGAAACCGCCACAAACACCGAACATTATATTCATTGTAAGCTGTGAGTGTCAATTCATTCAGATGATTGACAAAAAATACCGTACAAATCGAACGAATAAAAAACAGAGTATACGATAAATTCACCATATCATTACTATTACAAGAAAATTATTCCGAAATAAAAATCAAAAACCCATAAGACTGCGTTCTATGTATATTTTCATTTCACTGCGAACGTAAGATAAATCGAATAATGGTAGATGAGAGAGATGATGGATGAAATTTCAATCACAGTCGATGAACCAACTTGTTCCAGCAATCGCAGTTTCCGCCGGTGCGTGTGCTCCTCCAGACGGTCGACGTACTCGCGCAGCTCCTCGATTTCCTCCTTCACCTGTTGCACGGTGTCCAGTTCGTGTTTGATCGCCACCATGTCACGCTTCACCTGCACACAGAGACACACACACAAACACAGAGACACGAACATTTGTGTTGCATTTCAAAAGGAAACAGCGCGCGCGCATTTTTTTGTTCGTCTCTCACCTCCGACACCTCGCTCTGGCAGCTCTCCACCGATTTGGTGAGCTCCTGCAGCTGTGTGCGAATTTCGCACAGAGCCACCGTCGTCTCCATGTGCCGGTCGCCGCGCTGGAGTTCGTCCAGCTTGGCCGACAGGTTCATGCTCATCACGCTAACCTGCTTTTGCAAACTGTAACAATAGAACGTCAAGGGGCGAAACAGGGTGGATGGGAAAGGGGGGACGAAAAACGAACGATTCGATTAACAACACCGCACATCGCGCTTCCAGAGACCATCGTGTGAGTGTGTGTGTTGGTGGTAGGTGTGTGTGTATAAGTGAGTTCGTGTGTCATGTGCAAATGTGTACATCGGTCTGTTTTGTGTGTTGTGTGTGTGAGATCTAAGTGAATTCCTCGCAAATACCCAAAGTGTACCAAAGTTCCGCATTGACATGACATGGCACAAGGCATTAGCATGTGCGCTTGCATGTGCACTGTGTCGAAAATCAAGTATATTTTATTCAAACACAACCCGCCAACTTGGCCTCGACCTTTTGGCTATATCAGATTCGCCCACGACACAATAGTTGAGCGAGTGCCGAATGCCGAATCACACCGACACACACACAAGCAGAATAGTTTGGCGAAGACGAGATGAGATTGTGTCGACTCGACAACGACGACGACGACGACGACTACCGACAGCGACGAAAGGTGTCGACTTCGTAGCAGCAGCAGATGCATAATTCCTTCGCAACTTGACTGCGAATCAGTCGTCGTAGTTCAGTAATGCTCAATTGATGTACCCCACCATCGCAGGCAATGGCAAGAGTGTTCTCGGATTCCAGCACACATATTGTACAGGGTGCTAGAATGAGATGTTCTTGTAAAATGCTAAATCGATTGAATCGCGTAATATTGGAATATTGTTTTATCACTTGAATCATCTGTAGGCAAATAGTTTATCGACAAATCATTGGGAACCTCAGTAAAAACAGGATTATTTTGCATATTGACTGGAATGCCCTGCGTGCAAGCAAATAAAATAACATACACACTCAACATCATTAGGCAGCTTCGTCCTAATTTTAGTGCAAGGTGATGCATTCTGGAGATGCAGGACTCACTTCGAACGTAATAATTAATAATTAATTATTTGATTTCGTGATGTTACCAAGAAAATGATGAATATTTTTGTGGATATCAAAGCAATCACTTTCTGGTGAATATGCGGGATCCGAACCTTGTCAGTGGTCCACGAACGGCTGGCCTTCTTCTGAAAATGACTATAAAATAGCGCGTCAATAGATTGTGACCCATCGGCAAACTGTTGTTTCGTGGCTAAGCTGCGGATAACATTTTACAATATTTGATGCCATTTTGTGCCCTCGGATGTCTTCTTCATGAAAAGCCACAAAACAAATGTATAAACAATTTATATCAAACTATTTTATCGTTTTTATGATCTCACTACATGTTTGCATTTGGCATTCAATAAAACACAAACTATTCAACGAAACCAACATTATTTTGTTAAAACAAGGCAAGACTGCACGATAAGTGAAATTCAATCAGTATCCTTGTAACTGAATAATTCGAAAAATGGAAAATTCTCCAAACATGACATTTCAAACATGATTCCATACCATTGCCTACATCGATAAATTGACCACCCTGCGCAATACAACGAGACACCGACACTCACAAAGCGATCACGCTCAGCGTATCCGTATACACGTAACGCATACACATTTTCTGCAAATAAACGCACCCGCTCACTCACTTAGGGCCAGCAGCAGCAGCAGCAGCGACGATACAATCTAGCCACTATTCATACTCGCTGGTACGCACAAATTGTAGCATCATCGCACACATACTACGACAGTACACTGATATCCGTATACTGCCGCAGCCGCCGCCGTCGCCGCCGCCACGGAGTTCTATGCGTGAAATTGTGTGCAATTCATGGCAAACGCGTGCGACGCGATGCGCCGATGCTTGCGCTGCTTGCGCTGCTGCTGCTGGCATTGTGGTCGGTCGACGGTCGGGAGTTGCGCGCGCGCTTCTCGCAGCGACTCCATCCATCTCACTCGTGTGCACACAAGCACACACACGCACCACGCACACTTTTACCGTCGCCGTAACAAAGTGCTCAACCGTCCGTGCGCGGCTGCAAACGACGACGACGACAACGCGTGCAAGCGAACGAACGCGCACGCGGTTGCGTTTGACACGTTCTGCCGACGACGAGCGGCGGGCGCTCGCACGCGCCAACACACACATACACATACAGGCCTGCCTGGGCCCAGGGCCGTCTTAAGGGCATGGCCAACTGGGAATCCGCAAGGGTCCCAAAGAGCCGTGGGCCCCAAGTCCAAACGTAATTTTGTATTTGAATTTTGTTGCAAAATATGCTCGAACAATTGCGGGACCATCGGGGCCACGCATGTGGAAGATTAGAAAATGTGAGTACCGGTAAAAGTGATTGATTTAATTTTTTCTCAGGTTGGGTAACGATTTTCATGAAAACAAATATTTTCCAATTGTCTGCAATGTATTTTTCGATTCTCAATGAAGCGGGGTCCCACTTATGATGATTACAATTGTTCAGATGTCTGTATTTTTTACATAAGCAGTATACCTGCGACTTGAAAACATGTATTATGAAATTCTTATTCCTATAAGCATGCCCGCGTTTAAGAAAACACGCATATTTTATTTTCATTGCCTCAATTGATCATTCGCCAATGCCCCGCGGAACCATGAGACGGCCCTGCCTGGGCCCGAGGTAAAAGTGTGCCAGCCAGCCAGCCTGTAGTGCCGCCTGTGCCTGTCGGACTCTCTGGGCCTGCTCACGTCGGTGACGGATGGATGCGATGTGAAATGCGGATAGGTAGAGGTACGGTGTGTGGTGTATGTGTGGTTGGGTGCGCTGCGGTGTGCTCACGTTTCGGCAGTTTTCGGCAGCCCGGTGCCTGCACACGCACTCGTTTTGCACGGACGCACGTCGCCGCACGCACACACGCACATTGGCGAGGCGAAACGAACAGAAGCGAATTTGTGAAACGACTCTTCGCATGTGAGCGAATACGACCCGAACTATGAAGTTTAAACCATGTTCTGAAATATACTTGTTTCACGTTTTGTGCGTCTTGCTGTAATAGTATGAAAATGACGCGGTTTCGTTGAACGAACATTATTATATCGTAAAAGAAAAATATATTAAGAAAATGTTTCACGAGTGGCTAAGCACGCCCTAAGCAAAACCTCTCCGTTTATATATAGACATTAATGCACTAATAAACATACATATTTTTTTAAAGTATGATTTATTTGTGCACACTTTTACTTTTTATCATTAGAGTATACACGTGTTATTGTAAAACACTCCATTGAAGAGTAATAGTCTCTAAGCCAATCACATGTTTCAGCACTTGACATGCTTAGAACAATGTGCGAATAAACAAATAAAAGATAATGTATGTTTTATTAGTGTTACACAAGTCCATGGTTTACGCTTACAATTTCGGGTCGTATTGTGGTGGCCCCATGTGTTGGGCCCCGTCGTTTGGATCTGGCATTGGAAAGCCAGCCGCCAGACGGCTGCGACGGGTATGTTGAGCGTTTCCAGCCTTTCGGGCGAAACACGGCGGCTCAACCGTTTTAGCCCGGACCGCGTTTGGCTCTCGTTTCGCGCGTGTGCGCTTGTGCGATCAGAGCACAAGCTCGTTTATATTATATTCATAATATAGAGGCGTTTGCCGGGTAGCGCGCTGTGCGTTCAGTTCAGTGTGTGCACGCTTTCGCGAACATTACACGCACTTGGACTCGTGGGATTTCCCACTTTCGAACGGGCGCACGCTCGCGCGCATACACATATTGAGTGCATATATAAATATATTATGAAAGACACATCGTTTGGGTGGTGTACGGAGCAGATTTAGTTTGTGTACGATGTATGGAGCGCCGGAGAATAGGCGCGTAGAACTGTCGAACATATCGATATATCAATATCAGATATATTTGTTCTTGATTTTAAGACATTTGAATTTCAACGCTTGATTGTTCTGCTTTATCTGATATATTGATTTGTAATTTGTAGCCAAATTAGATACCGCCTGTAAGCAACTAGCGGTCCGATAAATTGAATTGATAATGCTGTGCTCGCGAGCTCGAATCAAAATCAATGATATCGATACATTCCGAAACACGCACATCCCTCTGCACACGCCTTCTTTCCATCGTCTGTGCTGCGTGCGTGCGCCCGACTTTTGCCTGCAGACTAGCGCCAATCCATTCACTCACTTACACGCGCACGCGCTCGCAAACTGTGCAAGCCTGAGCCCCGTTTAAGAATTATAATAAAAGTATGGTAATTTTTTCGTAATGCACATTATATTCGTATTCAAATTGCGTCGGAAAATATATGCGCCCGACGGGAGAGAGCGAACAACTTCGCCAGCGCCTCGCCTCGCTTCGCACGCACGCTCGCACACAAAACGCACACGAAACTTTGCGTCCGCCCCGTTTGGCATGGAATAAACCTACACGTGTACCACGTGTACATATTGCATAAACACACTCGCCGCACTCGCACTCTCACGTACGTGCGCAAGACACGGGACCGGGCGCACGACGAGTTCACGAGCAGCACATATTTTATGCACAGGCAACGGGGGCACGTTCGATTTCTGGCGGAAAATAAAAACCGAGCCTGGCCTGGCCTGGTCGGAGAATGGTCCGCCCCAAGTGAAGTGCGCGACGATGGCAGCAACCCGCTCAAGCGTGTATGTGGTATATGCTTTATGCTTTATGCTCCAATCTTTTCCCATCTCACTTGGCGGACGGACTGCTCGCCTAAACGCTAGTCGGCCACTCCACTTTGGCGGACACTGCCGCATCGTATACGCATGCCGACAATTTCTTTCCCAACCACCAGAAAATATGATCTACACGGCGTCTGGGCAGCAAAACGTTTTCTTTTTGTTCACACTCGTACTCTCTGCGGCACAGCGCAGATGACGACGAATCGTTCGAAGTGGTTTTTTGTTCACCATCCTTCAGATTCGCGTTTGATCAACTGCTACGGCTCTATCTGTGCGCGCACTTCCATTTTGTCGTCGTTCGGTCGTCGGCCAAAGCAATGCGGCCAACGACGTCTTTTGACGCATTACTTTCTGCACCAACACCAAAACGCCAAACGATTTGACTGCATTACTGCATTACGCGCGGCGCAAAGGATGCGTTTGCCGATATAAAGCGACTGCTGGCACTATCGGTTGACAAATGCGATCGGGTTGGAACGACGGGGCGGTGGGGTAGAAAAATCACGATGCGTGCATGCTCCGCATGCTGTGATTGCACTCACCGTTTAATAGGTTCTTTCATCGCAATTTGAGCGCTCGGCTGCGCACTGCGCAATGCAATGGTATTTTTACAGTCACGCCCGGTCTGCGTCGTGCACCTGCTGAGCTGAGCGGAGCGCAGCACCTCATCAGGAAAATTATTCCAGCTCGTTGGAGTGCAGCCGGAGAGCCCAGCGCGCGCAGATAGAGACACATATCTCGCACAGTGTCTCGCACAGTCTCGGTGCATTTGTCGCTGTCGTTGCCGAGCACGCACGCATCGTATATGTTGCGAAAAATGCACACGTGCGAATCGCGTGCGGCGGCGACGGCGGGATGGGGAATTGTGCTCGCTGCGCGTGTCAAAAAGCAATCCCATCAGCGATGCGCGTTACACCGAGAAGGTGCGAAAAAAGAGTGATCCGCGTCGTCGTAAGAACCATCGTCATCAAGATGTGCGATGTGGCTGAGTGCGCTGATACGCGCGCGCCCATTCACTCTGCAGTGCGAGTTTTTCTCGCGCGCTGGTTGTGTGTGTGATTGTGCGCTCTTACGGTTGCGCTGATTTTTCAATCACGATTTTATGCACCATCGGGTTATTGTTGAGGATGGGAGCTGTTGTGTGTTCTGACGGTTCTGTGGATCTCGAACACATAGATCAATGTGGAACGTTGGTAACTTTGGTATTAATCAACTGGTATTCACTTAAAATCAAAGATTGGTGAAACTACGATTTGTGTGTGTGTGGAAAAATAACTCAAGAATGAGCTAGTCGAAATGAAAGGTTGACAAATCACCAACTGAACAGTTTCATCGCAACTAAAAAACTAGAGCACAGCCGCATTATGTCATAGAATAATGTTTGGTCGTGGTGCTGTAGTCTGCACAATATTTATATAGGAACAACTCGCATAGAAATATACATGTTACAATTAGGTTATACTATAATCAAATATCAGGGTGTCAATGTGCACAAATACAGAGAATTGAAGTCAACGGATAATAATAATAAATATGTAATTATAATAGAGCTGACAAACGAGATGGTAATTGATTACATGACACAACACAGCTCGAACAACGGCGTGAACTCGTCTGGGCGAAGTATTTTGAACTGAACGAACACGCACACACACACACATTGACGGGCGAATTGATGGAAACAAATTAATAGATAAATTACACACGATTTACCACAATTATCAAATGGCAACAATGAGGGTGCGACTGGATTTTTAGATGAATGAAAATCTGCCTAGAAATCGTTCTCGATCAAACTAATAAAATCGAATCATTTGTGGTGTTTGGTTTGGTGTTTTGTGTGTTGGTGAATGAGAATGCACTCAATTACATAGCATAAGTAGACGAAATATATAATCATTATTGAAAATGCAACATAAATTGTGGTAATATAGAAAATGCTTCTTGGAAAGTATGAATATACCTTGGAGGCATAGTGCCCATCATTTTGGATGAACTGGTTTGGTATGGTTTGTTTGTAGTGGTTGTTGGTGGTTTTGATGATGAAGAGATGATGATATATTGTTCGGGGGGATCTGGCTCGACTTGTTAGCTTTTTCGCCGATGTACGCGCATTGATCACTAGTCCAGATTCGTTTGATTCTATCGCAAATCTAATTAAATTTTGGTATTGCTGATTTCGGATATTAGTAATTTCTCGTATTTGGCCTTGGGTTGGGTAGGTTGGACGATGATGAGCACGAGATCAAATCCGAATCGATTGCAACTGGATAGTGGTGGAGGCAGACTGAAACAAACACAGAACTCCGAGATAAAACCACCTCTCTATTTTGTTCTCTGGTCGCTTCATTCGCTTACGCAGGCCGTTCCCAAGTCAGTGGTTTCTCATCTGGTCGGTCATTCGAATTGGGTTTGTGCAGACAAAATTGTGTTGTAAGTGCTTGCGGCCGGATTGACGGGCGCGTAATCGGAATGGATTCGGGATTTTGTGTCGGCGCTATGCAACTGCAAATCATACATCTGCATCTGCCGTCCGAGTGTCTGAATGTCCGAAAATATAACAGAGAGGCAGTCCTCTATCTCTCGTCTGTTATTCTCAAGCCTACAGCCACATCCACTCTCTACAGACGGAATTTGTTCGTAATTTGTTTCGAGCATTCGTTTTTGTGTTCGAGCTCATTTCAGTGAGACAGAGACAATTTATGCAAATCTAAAAAGGAAAGAAAAAAAGGTAGATGATGTTATATTTCGCATTGATGATTCGATTAGATATGGTATTGGCTATTTGTTATATAGGAATAATACTGGTAACATGAGTGAATCGTTACGGATATTGATACGAGTAGTATGTGAGCAGTATTATGACACAAAACACACGGAAATAAATAACGAGGCAAATGGTTTATGACAAAACATAGAATGGAATATGAACATACCGAACGTAAACGAGACTCGTATTTGTATTGAATCGCACACTCACACCGTTGAAATTAAGTCGAATGAAACATCACACATATTTTATGGATACAAGTGATGCCTACGAAAAAACAACAAACGAAAATGCATGTGCAACACGACTTGGAATGAGAATTATGAGTGCCTTAGATTTTCCATCGAATTGGCTCGTAAATTGAACCTTAAACTCACCGCACACAAAGGCCAACTATACGAATGAATGAATGACTGAATGAACATAATACATTCCATTGTTCACGGTTGTGTTCGATTCGCAGACAATTCTCGAGTTTAAAATAATTCCAATAGTCGCTCCGATTGTGCACAACATTCGAAACGGAAGCCATATTCGAATATCGAAAGGCGCACAACATAAAAATCAACGTCCCACTGCACTTTGCATTTTCGCATTCACGTGTACACAAGAACCCTAACAGATGGCAATATTATGCAAATGATTAGCAAGAAGATAGAACAAGTGGGTAAACACGAAATCCATGCATGCATAAATCGAATACATGTCGAACACAAACACATTCATTTTGTATCGCAGCGCAAAAAATACTGATGTACACACACAAAGTTCCATCATCAATCATCCAGCAAACGAAATGAACACGCACACACACACATACCCACACACTCGCATAGACAGAGAGCGACAGAATGGGAAATGGGTTCGAATAAAATTACGAGAAAAAGGAGACGAAAAAAACGAAGAAAACTGCGGCATCATGCACACACGCGCGCGCAAAGGAAGGTTGGCTGGGGATGGCTAGGCGACACATTCACGGATGGAAAACGCTTACTCGAGGAGCAATTGGCGCAACGAGGCCTCATCGTAGTCGCCGGGTCCGCCGCGACTCGACGCATGCGAGCGCTCGCTGTCGGCTAGGGATCGGTGCTGCTGGCGACGCGGCGCATGTCCGAGCGACCGGCGCACGTGATGGTGGCGACCATTCTCTAGGCTACTGCGCTGGAAAATTTCGGCTGCCATCGCGCGCGCAACAAGAGCATGCACATAGAGTTGTATTGATTGCGGTTCCGGTTCGTCGCCAATGTGAGACGTGCGTACGTGCTTAGTACACACATTGACCGAATGATATCGGGGTTTTGTACTCACCATCGGTGAAATGGCGCACTGGGACGGCGGTCAGCTTGACGGTGGCGGGCTGGTGTGGGGGAATCGCGGGCTTGTCCGCGGGTCCACCAAACACATAATCGTATGAGCCCTCCGAGCTTATGTTCGGTACTGCGTGCGGCCGGACAGACAGGGCAGAAGAATAGTTAGAATATTTGTGCGCATATGATTTAAATTTGAACAGAAGATAACACTTACTAAAACGCGCGAACAACACAAAAGAAGATCAAATATGAACTTCAAGCAAACACTGAACAATATAGGGTGATAATTCTTATTTTTCAATTCCATGAAGCTGACAATTTGCTGAGTGAGCTATACACAATCCAAAACGCATATCGAAGCCATCCTGCAGTAGAACTATTAGTTAGATAATTCAAGGACAAGGTCTAAATAGACCCTAGTTGTTGATTTTTTGTTTCTACTTTGAATGGCTACAAAATGTAAACGGTCCATCGATACGCGCTAATTCTGTGTTTATGACGGTTTAAGCAATGCTCTATCTAATCGACATATACATCACCACTGTTAGCTAGTTGAATTTAAAAAAAACCTAACGAATTATCCTTTCAGGGTCAAATTGAACCTTCATCGGAAATGACCTGAAATATGCGCACAATCGACTTTTTTTACACATGAAAGTAGACACAAAACAACGATATACGTTTGCCAGGATTTTTTCGTATATAATTTCCGGGTAACAAGGAATTAACAAATTATGCCTTGATCTGTTCATATCTTCTGCCACGGGTAGCAATTGCATAAATCGTTATATTGTGTCTACATTCCCGTGTAAAAACCGCATCTAGAATGTGCGTATATTTCAAGTTAATTTTACCCTTAACGGAGTATTCGTAAGTTTTTTCGAACGGGGGATGAGAGTTAAACTAAAATTATTGTCTCTAGTACTAGACTACGAAGTCTAATATACTACAATTTACAGAAGATTAAAAATATCATGTTGTGAAATGTGATTGAATATTCAAAAATTAAACTAACTGGATATGAAAATCGAGAGATTTACGCCCAACTTTAGATGCTAAATACAATAATTTAAAATCTAGTTCCATTCAATTTTCAAACCAAATGATCTACCGCAGGATGATCTTCAACAATATCAAAGTTGTGAATTATTTTGTAGTTCATTCCACAACTGTTCCCATCTCGGCTTCCTCAAACTGAACACTTCACTTCAAGCACAAGCACCAGAGCTACCGAAACACAAAAGAACACAACTAGCAATGCGCAGAATCGAATCATCGTGCACTTGACGGCGCTAACAACAACGGCCAAAACGGGAGAACGGCACCTGGACGCGCACCTGGGAACACTGACAACACCTGTCCGGTGCGCAGCGGCGGCGGATACGGCGGCAACTTTGACGGCTGCTCGGGGCAGTTGGAGAACGAGGACGGCGGAGAGATCATCGAGTATTCATCATGAGCTGCCATAACATTCGAACACTGGTCGGCTGTCGTTTCGGTCGGTCGGAGGCGAGAAGGTGTAAGTGTGATGTTCATGCGCGATGGCGGCGTCAGGCGGCGGGCGCGATGGCAGCATGTGAAAGATGATACAGTCGTTTCGTATTACACTTGAGTACAGTATGCATAACATTATCCGTGGCGGGGGGGCGAGGAAGACCGCGTGCAACGAGATGATCTGAGTGTACTAGTGTACTACCCCAATTAGTAGACTGAAACCATGCAAAAAAATTATATATTTCCCGAAAATGCGACCAAGGACAAGTTATAATAATAGCTGTACGTTCCAATAATACATGTTTCTTGAAGAAACATAAATTTATTATACTCACAAAAAGCGCGTGACATCAGACTCATCTTCGACTGACGACGCCACAAACAAGGCCTTGTTTA
>JANTBZ010033312.1:0-32219 GCA_024741255.1 Exechia fusca
GCTCGTGTCCACTCAAGTGGACACAACTCCCTCCTCTCAATGTACAAATGTATATGGTAGAGGAAAAACAATATTATAGTGTTTTAAAATAGGGTTACGAATTATGCGCTACATTGTATTAGCTCTAGCTCTTTCTCTTTCTTTCGTGTACCTTGTTAAAAATATTCGCGTTTCGGGCCCAATATTGTACAAATTTAACTGGCAAGTTATTTTTGTTCTCAATTTGAATTATTTCGGCACAATTTGTATCTCTTTCATTTGAGTATATGCAAATTGATGTAAGACACTCCAGTTGAACCCACGTAAAACGAAAAGATTCCAGTGATGGTTTAAACTTTATATGTCGGGTCGTATGTTAGTGACGATCGCGCGCGCGCGCGGCGCAAAATGTGTGTCAAACCGCCGCGCGCACTAAACGAACGCGCACTCACGCGTATTCACGATCGCCGCATTGCATCGCCGCGCTGCTGTGTCGTATTGTTGGATGACAGCGCATGCGTGCTGGCTTTGAGTTGCGAAATATTTCCGCCGAACCGCACGCGTCGACCGACCGACCGAAAGACCAAACGACCGCACACACACACACACACACTGGACAATTGATAAATAAGCATTCGAAAACGGCAGCTTCGCCACAATTATGCGGCGCCACACAGCAGGCGCAATATCGGTGTAATATGTGTATGTTAAGCGTGCCGTATGATAGTTCGGACACTTGGCGCAGTTTGAAGCTATTTGTGAAGCTCACGCGCACACAAACTTTCCACACCATGTCCCAGAAGTGGTTGCGTTGGAGTGAAATTCGCTGCGTTTGTGCGTGGCATTGGCAATGGCCTTTGCAGTTGCCGTTGAGTTGCGTTCGCGGTCAGCCAAATCTCACGCATTCGAGCTGCACGCAGAGACACACACACACACACACGCACGTGCTAATATCGATTACCAATCAAATCCACGTGTGTTCACGAGTGCGGGATAGTATGAGTGTGTGTGTGCATTACCGGTGAGTGTATGTCGCGTGTACATAAATCAAGTGCATGTGTGTGCAAGTGTGCACTTGTGCACCACGTCACATCTCGCCCATTAAATGACTGAAACTTCTCACGTTTTACCACTTGTAAGCACACGCGTACATCGCTGTGTATGTGTATTATAGGCACTCGAACACACACACACACACACACACATGCACACTTGGGACATCTCTGCTCGCCGCTCTCGGTGCGAATCGGCGGAACGCGGTATGTGTGTATTTGAAAAAATAAAACGTGCACACATCGCGATAAGCGAACACATTCACACTCACAGACACAATAATACGCGTCGAATCCCGCGCACGTAGGCCGCAGCACACACGCGCACACGCACACCGCGAGCACGCGATTCCAGCACGCACGCAGAACTGACAAGAGTGTCTCTTGCGTACGCACAAAACTCGCGCACATCGAGGAGCACCATACTCTGCTCTTCACGTATGGACGTACTACTCCATGGTTCTTTAAGTCCCGGGAATTTCGAATGTTAATGTATGTAGTTCGAATGTTATACCGTTTACCATATTCGAACAGATGGAGAAGAGGGCATTTTGTGTCTCGATGAAGCACTGCTTTCTGATGGAAAAAAGAGGTACAGGGTACAGTGACGAATTATTTCCGAAGTGGATCGTGATATTGCAGGATCGCTAGATTAAAGCTATCGGCCTTGAACAGAAAGTAGAGGAAAACTAAAATTGTTCAACATAATTTTTCATAATTTTTCATAATTTATCCCGGGACTTAATGAACCATGTAGTACACCAACTTGGACGCTCGCGTCCACGATCGCGTATCGCTGCGACTGCGCACCGCCTGGTGCCGATGTCGGCGACGCGCTCATGCAAATTGAGATGTCTCGTGCAAGCACATGCGCACTCACGCACGCACGCATTCGCACTACGATCGGTGGCGTTCTCCGTGCGGTTTATTTTTCTCCAGTCCGTCTTGGACTGTGTAACGAAATAACACTAAATACGTAGCCCATCCGTGCCCGGGTGGAGCATGCAATGTCACATTTGCCTCGTCGCGAAGACCGTTGATATACTGGTGCCTATCAACAGTGAAATAACCTGTAGAAGCTTCGTATTTCAAATACAGCCACCCAACACTCCTTCATGGGGTAAATGGATGTAGATGATGATGATCCGATGATATCGCACTTGTTGCTCGATCATAAAATCGATTCGTTTTGAAGGTGTCATTGTTGTCTGGTAATCACTAAGTTGGCCAATTCGGCGAGTGTCGACACGCGTTACGATTTAACTCACAATTAATGCACCCCGAACACAGGTGGGAATAGATGCAGCTTTGATTAGTTGCACTACAGCCACGTCGTGTCGTAGTCGCACGTGTCCATTCATGGTAAATGATGTGCTCAGCATAAATTCGAGACGTGCATATATATGTTTTCGCTGTTTTCGCTCTGTGTGCTGACGCACACCAAGTTTACGTGCAATGTGATAAATTGTGCAATTATACGAAACTCTGTTAATAGATTATCGATTTGCATAAATACATTTTTGTCGTGTACGTGTCGACATAAATATACTGGCTAAATGTGTGTGCGTGTTGCGTGCGAATGGCTTCGCTACGTGATTTTCAATTCATGTTTGAAAATCATATATACACATGTATGCATTTGCATACATGCATGAGCATGCTGCATGCAACATTCACCACACCACCACCAACGCGAATGTCTTGCACGCACACCACACACACACACTCACGCACTTGTGTGTGTACGTTTTGTAAACGTGCGCATATGTGAGTGTGGGTTCTACTAGCCTATGCCCAATCCAACCGAACCAATGTCTATCAATTTCGGTTAGTCACACACACACACACACTCCAACATCGCCAGATTAGCGAGCTTCGGGCACATCGATTTCGTATGGCACATGCACCTACTATCGTACAAGCATGGAGCTGCAATAATCGGTAATAAATAGATGGAATAGAGTTTTTGTTTCTATTTAACACCAGCAAATGTCTCGCTCGTGTGTGCATGTGCGCGTGCCTGTGAGAAACACAACGCTCATCGACCGCTCCGGCCGTGTGAGTTGACACAGCGGAGGTGTGAGATTTCGTACACTTGGCACGACGCTGCGCGATGTGTCGATGTGCCGAAACGCACGCGACTCATTTGGGATCTGTGTCTGATGTTCGGAACGCCATAAGCGTGCGGAACAAAGTGTTTGTCAGTTATTGGTATTTTGCCACACCGGCTTCTCAGAGATCGAATTCGACGACGACGACGACGACGAGAACATTAGATACACCTATTTATGTATATCGATATAATGCATCGCACTGTGAGCCTCACATGTGCGCCGATTTGCCCGAGCGTGCGATGCATTTGCATAAATCACACAGAGACGCTAATACCCTCCTTTCGCCGTCGGCTGTCATTTATAGGCCAATTGGAATGGCTCTGGATACTACACATAATAATATTTATCTGCTACATGCAGTTCGCGGGGGCGACGACAACGCGACGACCAAGGTCGTGTACACGACACCAGCGTGTTCGTGGTCGAGGATGTCGGCGCGAGTATTCAGATGTGATGTGTACATTAGATGCTCGATAAAATAGGCATTTATGCTCGGGTATGCTTCACTATCGCGTGCGCGGTGTGTCAGTAGTCGCATATGGAGTGTGTGTGTGTGTGTGTTGAGTGTATAGTGACCAGCAACGGTTCCAGACATCCGATATATCACTGCAATTACCATCAGCCTTGGTATATGCCGAGCAAGCAGCGAGCGTGTTGGCGCGCTGGCGAGCACTGCAACAGCATGATAATGACTTCATTGGCGCGTGCGCATGGTTCGCGCACGTTCAACTTAACGATGGAGGTGGCCGGCGTTTACGTGTAGAGTAGAGCGCGCTGTTCGTGCAGCCAAAGCGTGCGTCAATCTATGTGTTTATAAATGACTGGCGGCGATGGTTCACGTGTGCTGTGCAGCACCGTCGTCTAACATTCCTTGCGCATACATCTCTATCTGTAGAGTCCTCTACTCATTGATGTCGCAAAACATGAATGATGTTCACAATTATATCAGTCTGTCGACACCAACACCGTATTTGCATTATAGATCGACAATACTGTAGTACACAATTTATAACATGGCACTGTTTATACACAAATAGAACGAAAACAACATTGAAATTGGTTCGTAGGTGTAGAGTGACCCTGTTGTGGATCGATAACAATGTCCTTTCAATGCTGTTGGTCCATATTCCTTTGCGCAAGGTCCAACAGCGTTAAGTACGTAATATATGGTGACGTTAACTATCGATGTGTTAAGCCGTGCTCGTGTGCGCACAGCACATGTGTATGTAATCAAAAGTTAGTGTGTTTGTATTCCGAGGACAAAGCAGAGTGTTCGTGATCGCGTGAACGCAGAGGACATAAATTAAACGAGTGACCGATCCAATTCCATTCGAATGGGATATCGTGAGAGAATGTGCAGCATAAATATTCGATAATATTAAATTGAAATTCGTCTATAGTTCAAGCTCATATGAATTATAATTCTAATTCAAATGAATGAAACCGATCAAGTTATTTCCAAAGGTTGTACTTGTTCATCCAATATATCATCCAATATTTCACTAACATTTGTTCAATGTTTCATCGATGGTTCGTGGCTTGAGTCTTTTGTTTAAATTTCATACTTTGGTGCACAGTTGTTTGTTATGCCATCTACACTATAGTCGAATCCAACCTACATACCTAACAACACATTATCATCGTGTATTGCTGCACACCTAACCATCGCGTTTCGCCGCTCGCTCAAGCCGGATACAGAACACCCACACGATTGAAGATGGCCCTACACGTGCAATATGTGTCTGAATAATTTTCTGAATTGTACCGATGTATGTACGGATACACTGGGATTCAAGATTCTATACAGATTACTCGCATGCATTTAAGCACGGACTCCAACCACCGACAACGCGAGTGAACACGCGTAGACTGCACACGAGTGGCAGTGTGTGATGTAATGTTGTGACACTTTACACATACGGCACACGCGTGCATGTGTCGTGTGCGTCAGCGTCGGCGTCGAATAAGCTTGTGGAATGTCAACCAGCGGGCTCTACATCCACACATTCACAACATTTACTCCATACGAACGAATTCAAATACACACTGACGCGTGACGCGTGCATCCGATTTCTGGAACATTGCACTCTATGTTTACAATTATCTCGTGTCGCGCGTTTGGTGAGTTGGTGGACATTCGACCAGGCACCGCCGACAGCCGTAATTGCATCTGACAGAATGATGTAAATGTGTATTGGTTGGTCGGCGCTGAAAGTCGGCGGCAGCGGCAGCAGCAGCAGCTGCAACATTAAACTTGCCTACACGGACGGAGATGTATTGTACGAGCGCGAATTTTAGTATGCCTGTGAGTCGTGCGAGTTACACGCGTACACATTCATAATGGCTGTGCATACATTTATACTCGCACAATCGTTGCGAGTTTTGACCTGCAAACAGTACACTTTAATTAACAGCGCACAGAATATCTGCACATACCCATTCATGTGCTTGCCATCAGCATCAACGCGGTAATTTTCATATGATATATTGTGACGAATCGACACGCACACACGCATCACTGTGCGCAACCAGAGAAGCCGCTGCAGCATCACGCTGCGACAGCATTCGGGCTCCGTTGGATTTTCTTACACCAGCCAGCCCAGATCGTATCGCCGTCGACGACCGACGATGGCATGCCGGCCCAACGCGGTTGGCAAGTGCGTGCGCACATAAAAACGAATGTGAACAAACACTCACCACGCGAATCATAAAACACACCGAGTCGCGCGCAGCACGAGAGAGAGAGAGAGAGCATTGAAGCGCGTGCAAAGACGTAAATCGAGGCACCGCGCGAGTTCCAGCGAGTACGTGATGTGGCGGCGATGCCGCACATCGGTCCGGCGACGGCGACCGTGCCAACTCTAACGTAAAGTTCACCGAGTTATGGTAATCGTGCAAGCTTGCGTACGTGTGTCTGCGAGCATGTGCGGGTGGCGTCACCATTCGCGTGTTATTGGCTAAGCGCGTGAACCAGGTAAATGCATGCGCATTTAACATTTCACTTACATATTTTTGCTTACTTTAAATAAAGGTTCGTAGTTTAAGTCTTTTGTATATATCAAAAGCGCACACGAAACTGGTCAAGTTAATTCATTCGATAGTATGAGATCATTACTCAACATGTTACAAACATTTAGTTGGTTGTGTTCCAAATAGTAATATCCTAAATACTGTCCTACATGGCCAAACAGAGTCACCCGGTAAGCGTGTGCATAATGTACACCGTATTCATATCTTTATGGACACGATAGCATGTTATACGTGTGAATGGAAGACAGACGTCGTCGGCGCATCACCGCCGAAAACACCGCTGGACGGAATGCACGTCGGCTGCTCGGCGCTCGGCTACGGTTACCGCTGCGCTGTGCGCGTGATGACCACTCGTTAAGTTGTGCAGATTATGGTGAAATGTGAGTAATACGATGATGCGTACACGTTCGCACGTGCACCTGTGTGTGTACGTGTACGTTGTACGCGTCTCATCACACTCACGCGCACGGAACGCGTGCGCTAATTGCTTGGCGAATTTTCCCTAATTCCGTATGCAGAGACAGAGAGTGTGTGAGTGTGTTTGTTGTGAATAAATGGGCACGCATGCTGCGCGACATATGGCAAATAACCGCGCAGCGGCCGAGGCTTGCGTACGTGCAGAATTCTACATGCCATAGGAGCTAGACATTACAATGCAACGGCAATATTCTCTCTGTTGCTCATCAGCTCACGTCAGACATGGCCATTGTGAAGATACAATAAACGCTGCAAAACATATTTCGCTTATGTATGTATTTGTATCTGTGCAGCAGCGAGTACGATTGTTCGACATTCTGAACGGTCGATGGACGGTGGTATCCTGGTACCGACTCATGGGTATGGCATTATGCTATGCGGAATTATATCTGCTTTGTTTATGGAGATTTTCACCACTTGCTTTTACGTGGTAATTACTGCAATTATATATTCAAATTATCGGTTTTGGAACCTCGCAACCGCAGAACATATATGCATGCACACACACACACACACACACCGTAGGAGGTAATGGTGGTGGTACGTTGGCGCTCATGAGCAATACTATACAGAACACGCGGAAAGAAAGATAGTAACAATTAATTGTCTATAATAATTTCGGTGGGCAAATTGTCAGTTAACAACACGGGCGTGAATGTGTCAGTGAGTTAGTGAGTAAGCTGCATGTGTGTGTTGAGTGCACACACACACACACAGAGTCTATAATATTGTGAGCGTGTGACTGCGTCGAGGCACGATTGCGTGGGTCGTAAAATTTACGAACATCAGTGTTTACAGCATGATTGGCACTGGGTGGATGTTTGCGTTCACGTACACGTCGCATCAGATATACGGTTATGGATAGTCGAAACGTTTGTAATTATGACACGAAACGTATCCGTTAGGCGTGCGATGCACAGTATTTTTAATTTTACGTAATGTTCGCGCGTACCAAAGAATATGTTATCGGCATACTATTTGGCGCTCACACTATTACCATCAGAAGCGGCGGCGCACATGAGTAACATGTGATGAGATGGGACAATTTATATGTCAAATACGATGTGCTAAACTATCGTGAACAGTCACACATGTACATATAGGTGCGAGGTGCCTTTTGGTGTTGGCGTTAAGTTGACGCGGCGGCATATCATCTCATCTTCACAAAGACTTATGTCGAGTTCTCTTGTGCACACTTACCGGTGTGGATCCGTTGATGGGCCTTTAGATGTGAACTTTTCGTGTAGACCTTAGTGCAACCTGAAACCAGAAACAAATTGGAAAAGTGAAAGGTTGAGTCCGTGGAGTCGACGACGGCAGGCGCTCGCATGCACACACATTTGTGTGGCAGATTTGTACGTGTGTGCGCATACTCTACATTATTTGCTCACTCACTCAAGTGTGCATGTGCGCAGGCATTCGCGCGCGTTCGCGGTGTGTGTGTGTGTGCTTGTAATAGCATACGCTCGCGAATAGCTTAAAATGTGCAGTGTCTAATGGTTTAATAGCCATGTTGAACATATTAAATTGTATGTCAATGTGTGCACATGTAGTCATGACTCAGTTCCCCGTTTTTCTACTACTCAAGTCTTATATCTGAATATTAGTATGACCAGGCTCTTGCATATCTACTGATATACTGTATTGCATGCACTGTGTGCGTATTTCATTGTGTGCCTATTTGTTGTCACTACAATATCCAACATGCGCTCTTGGTATGGGGGCCGATTGCCGTGCGCAATCACGAAAACGAAAACGCAACCAGCAGCAGCAGATCGGCAGTCATATTTCTAGTGTACACCTAGCTCTGAGCACCGTTGGCATCGGTGCCGATCAATGTTTATTAGTCGGATATACTGTGCATTTAATACTAGATACGTATATGTTATACAACGAATATTACAACATCCAATGCTAGTAGGACACCGCAGCTTACTGCAAAGCATTTCCGTGCGACCGACATGCGCTTTTGCGTTCGACGGCTGATCCAAACGAAAAGAAATTTATTGCACAAACCAAAAAGCCCATTGCTCACGATTTCCATTAATAAAATATCAGAATGAACATCAGCGTGCTTGTGTGTTTGTGTGTTGAGTGCATTAGACACGGAATTTCATGAAAATAGCATTGTTATGCGATGTCTTCGTCGTCGTCGCTCGTTGCTGTCGATTCTGCTGTGCATCATATCGAGTGGGTTATTATTATTATTACTTATAGGATGAGCGCGAGCCAGAGTGGCACAATTGCGTGTGCGCGTGAAATGTTATATCTGTTGTACCGAGAAGATGCAATGGGTAGACATTGTTACATGAATACTACGTTATATAGGAAACGAAGATGGCAATTGCGGATAAATCGGTGCACTCGGATTTGTTTATCGCTTTCTCCTTCCAGTCTTTAAACGGTATAGCAGCTATTTTCGTGAACATTTTACGATTAATTTTGGCATCGTGGACAGTGTATTGAAGCTACATTTTTTAAATTTGCAATTTCACCGATTCAAATGTATTTTGGACGTCACAATTCGATAACTCATCAAACTGTAGTTTGGTACGCAAACAGTTCGACATTCATTTGATATGCATATGTATATCGACCACACAACGCATATGTATATATGTATAATTCGTACTTATTTCTTGTGTTGATAAATTTAAACGCAAAGTGACAGCCATCAACATCTGTCAGCAGTGAATAATGATGTGCCACTCTTATAGCTATTTATGGATCGACAGCCGAAATGAAACCTACTCTAAAGCGTCGATCGTCAAACACTGTTAGTTTTTTTTTTGTATGACAAGTATTCAAGTGTGCTGAACAACGAAATAAACGGCCACACATGCAATAAATGAGGTTTTCACAAATATATGTATACAGCAGTGCGTATGCTGGCAAAAATCGCACATTTGCATTACACTCAATACCACACTTACCTAAAAAATCACAATGGTGTATCCGTCGTTTCTCCAGCTCGGGATTGTTGCGTCGATTGTACCGCATCATGGTCGGCTTGGCTGTCACCATCGTCGACGACGATGCTGCGACCGCAGCTTTCTTCGACGGTTTCGCTGCGGTCGAGCTCGTGTCAAGCCTATTGCGGATTTTCGCACCGGCTCCAATGTTACTATTGCCGCAGCCGTCGTCGTTGCTGTTGCTGTTGACGTTATTATTATTATTGTTATTACTGGACAATTTCTGCGGCAGCAACTGCATGCCGTCCGACATGCCGTTCTGTGTGGGACTGCTCAGATGGCCCAGTGTCACGAGGGAGTTGGCACTGTGTTGCAGTTGCAGTTGCAACGGTGGACAATTGTTGATCTGCTGTTGGTGCTGTTGCGGCTGAATCAGCATGTGTTGCTGATGCTGCTGTTGTACATGGGACAGGTGATGATGCGGCTGCTGCTGCTGCTGCTGCTGATGCACATGCCGATGCTGTTGGGCAGCACCATGTCCGTTGGACAACGATGACGACGACGTCGATGGCGCATTTGTCGAGAGCGGCGTGGGCGGCTGAAGGCCATGGTGCATGCTGTGCTGCTGTTGCTGCGGTTGTTGTTGAGGCGGCTGGTGATGGTAGGGCGGTGGAGGCGTTGCGCGTCGTGGTGGTCCCTGCGTCGATTATATTTTGTTCGAACGGGCGAACACACGGAATACATACATATGCATACGTTAGCCGAAGGTAAATCATCGCGCGTGCAAAGGCCGAGAGAGATGGTTATCGAACAATTGATTCGGCGTGTATAGTTTGTGCACATTTGCATTATTATTATTAGACGAGAGCATACCTGCTGATGGGAGTTGATCGGACTGCCGGGATCGGAGCTAGGCGGCGTCAGTGGCGGAACGTACAGATTCGGATGGCGAGTGGTCGAGTGGTTCGTTATCGGTGCACAGTGTACGGTAGCGTTCAGAGACTGGACGGAATGAACAGGTGATACGACGGAAGAGAAAATTGTAACAAAATCATACATGTTACATTGTTCGTGTCTGGTTTTGCATACAAGGTGATAAATAATAACCTAACTTCAATTCAACCATTGGTTTTTCAAATATACAATCGGTTCCGTAGTTGCTTCCCTAAACGTATCGTAAAGTGTTGTGCTTTTGAACGCAACTGTTTCCGATATACGATCCTCTCTCGTCCTCGTCGCAACAATTTGTTTAAAAAGGCCTCCAAAATTGTTCCAATTCCCGAACGGCGGCGCATTACTAAAGTAGGCAGGCTGCCCCAAATATTGTCCGGGTTATCTATTTTTATCAAATATCACCCTGCATTCCATTAGTGAGACAAGAATCACCGTACAACAGTTTGTAATTACCTGAGGGTGGCCGGACCACATCATCACACCATTGCTATAGAAGTTGGCATTGTCATGAGCATTGAGATCATGTGGCTGCGGCTGCATGTTCGACGCTTGCTGCTGCTGCTGCTGCTGTCCACCGTAGTGCACATGGACACCGCTGCTATTCGAGCCGGCGCCCAAATAGCCGTTCAGACTTTGTTGACTGTGATACGATGCGTACGGCGTCGCATCGCCAAGCGACTGCAGCTGAAGCTGATGCTGTTGCTGGTCCTGTCCGCCGTCTGACATCTGACAGCCAGCGTTGTGTGGCAATCCGAGGTGTTGCTGCTGCTGATGCATCTCGGTCTGCTGCTGCTGCTGGAGGTGATGATGATGGTGTTGCTGTTGGTGGTGGTGGTGGTGATGCTGATGATGGTGCTGGTGGTGCTGGTGGTGCTGTTGCTGGTGTGATTTTTCCGTTTTGATGTCGAGTGGACTGAGCAATGGCGAGCCAATTGGCTCCAGGGTGTGCAGGGTATCGTCGATATTGCCGTCGCCGCCGGCGCTGCAGCTGCCCGCACTCGGCTGACTGTGGCCAGTGGCGACCGTGGCCACCGACGCGGCCACCGACACCGCTGCCGCCGAGGCCAACTCGAGTTTCACCTGCGTCGCAATCGAGCCGAGCATAATCGCATTCTCCGGATCGATGTTCTGTATTGAGCTGGTGATGTCCTCCCACAGTGGCGGTCGCATGAACGGGTCCTCGGAGTCCGCACACATGTGCTCCTTGTGCCGGCTTGCCGCGCCTGCGCCCAGAGGACCAGGAATAACATGCCAGAATGTGTTATTTTTTGTGTAAACTAATTTTGAATTACATTCATAACAGTCGGAGAACGAGTTTCCATGTTATAGACGTCACTGTGTCTTGACGTCGCGATGGTCGAAAAAACGTGTCGCCAAAACAGAGAACAGTCTAATGAGATAGTAATGAGTAATAGACAGATTGCCATTCACAAATATCAACTTACCAAAGTAATACTCCTTGCCATAGTTGTCGTACAGCAGCCCGTTGCTGTAGCCGCCGCACGACAAACCGGCGGCCAGACCCTGAGCGGCCGTGCCGCCGTGCGCGTGTCCGCTGCTGCCCGTCGCGTGTATGAGGTCCAGATCGACGTCCGCAACGTCGGCCAGTTTGTGCAGTCGACCCATCAGCTCATGCCGATACTCCAGTTCGGGTGACTGTGGAGAGACAAAAAAAAGAGTATATGCATTATACATCAATGTCAGTCAGCATCATCGTTTTGCCGTTGTGAGCGGCGTCGGCATCGGCACATTGCATATGATCGCCGCCACATTGACATCAAACGGGGTGATTAATGCACCGTGCATTCGGCCAGAGGCCAGATAATATTGGATGATGGCGCATCGTGTTGGTTGTCGCTTATGAGCAGCATAGCCGCGTTGATTTATTCGAAAATGAGTGACTATATTCCGATGGCTGTGCGCATGCATGCAGCGCATATAATACTGTTATATGCACAATGATCAAGTGTTTATAGGATTTTGTTCGTGAAGTCACAACCACCCAACCACACGACCAGCCATAAAGTGCCACACAAGAAACGGGTAAAACTAAACAAAACACACACACACACATATTCCAAATAGCACCCAAAGCGCGCACGCGCGCGCGCGCGGCCCCAAATTAATGACATTAAGCTACTGCTACCGCCAACGGTTCGGCAGGGACAAGTAACATTGGATCACCAGCACTCACCACACGTCTGTTTGTGCATGTATGTGCGCTGTGCGGTGTAATAATATGTATAAGTATATTATACACTCGCTCCGATCACTTTTGCGGTATGCGCGTCGGTGAAAAACGCGTGCAGCGCACGAGGCGAACATTAATTACAGTATGATGCGCGCACGCGCGTGCGCGACAAGCGTGCGCGTGTGTGTGCGTGCGTGTGCGGCCGCCAGTGACCACACGACAACCGCCACCACCACCACCGCCACCATCACCGTCGTCGGACCGGACCGGGCGATATCGAACCGCACACCGCCGCACAGGGTGGCCCGAACAACAGCTGCGCACGCAATAAACGCTCGCTGTTCATCACGTCACATCTTGTAATCATTTCAATGTGTAGCCGTAGCCACCAACCGCGCGTGCGTGTGCGTGTGTGCGCGTGTGTGTTTGAGTATGTACGCGTTAATCTGTCCCATCATAAGGTAGTAATAATAAAGCGACCGCGCGACGGCAGAGCGGCAGCAGCAGCGACGGCAGCGGGATACATTAACATGATTTGTTTTTTTTCGTCCGAGTTTATGTGTGTGTGCGCATGTGTGATGATGGACATTAATATACATCACACTCAAGCGCAGCAGTGTGTTAAGCGTGTGGTCACACAATACGCGCGCGCTCTT
The DNA here is from genome assembly GCA_024741255.1 of Exechia fusca. Classification (NCBI taxonomy): domain Eukaryota; kingdom Metazoa; phylum Arthropoda; class Insecta; order Diptera; family Mycetophilidae; genus Exechia; species Exechia fusca. The sequence continues at coordinate 13,366 of JANTBZ010033312.1, forward strand.
ACACACTCACACATACACACACAAATGCACAATACACGCTGGCTGAGCACAAAATATAAATTATCCAAATACGATAACAATGATTTTCGTTTAACGACGTGCGCGCGCTTGCGTAGTCGTACACGCACATACATATGCAAGGATCATGCGAGGCGTGCTCAGTCTGGCCAGCAGCATAGCAGCGTGGTCCGGCGAGTCAAGATAAATGAGCCAGAGGTGAGTGTTAGGCTGTCGCAGCGATCACTCAGCCACCGCAGCTCAGATCTGAATGAGTAAATCGTGTACGTGGATTTTCGGCGATCTTGGTGTAATTTATACAAACATGGATAAAAATGATGTCGCATTAATCACCCACACGTGCGTCGCGCCCGCGACTAACACTCGCAATCCACGGCGATATTAGCGAAAACCCCCGAATCAGTTATGCTCAATTATGCACTCTGCGAGAGCGCACAATTGCACAATACTGCGATTTCGGTGCAGAGTCACAGTTGATCCAACTGATGCTGACTGCGGTGCGCTGTATGATCGCTGGGTTGCGGTACGTGTACTATATACATATGTGTGCGCGCGTTACTTTTACGATGTGCGTGTGTGTCAAATTACCATTTGGCGCTCGCATAAATACCAGTTTGTCGTATGTATATATATTAGTTATGTGTGTGACACTCGGCCCGGCGTTTCGCACGCAGTCTGTAGACACGACGACAGAGACCGGCGCACACAGGCGCGACAAACACAGCGCTAACTCTCACACACGTGGCGGTGTTTGGCGCGCGCACACACACACACACACACATGCTCACAGTCGTGCGCTCATATGTATAAAAATAAGCCTTAATTGCCGATCGTTGAGGTTTATTGTTTTAATTTGTAAATTAGATGTCACAATTTTATGATCGCCGAGTCGCCGAGTTCACCGTCGGCGGCGGCAGCCGTCGCTGCGGCGGCGGCGGCGGCGGCGGCTCCATCGTCGTCGGCGTTACGGGCGCGCATATAACAAGACTCGAATTATACGCGAGCGCGCTCGCGCGATCTCATAAGTGTGCGTGTGCGCGCACAGAAATATCGTCGTCTGTGCGCTTTTGAGCGGTTGCAACGCGCTAGCTAGCTGCGCTTACGTACACGTAATGTGTGCATGGCGTATCATTAATAATAATTGTTATTATATTCTGCGTGCGTGGTGCCCACAAACGCGCCGTGTAAACGTATCGCGCAAAAACAATGTGCTCAACACACACACACACACGCGCGCGTGCGCACGCTTTGGCACGAGACACGAGCCACACGTAAATATGATAGTGATCTTGCAATTGTCGATTGCTGGCGCACTTGCACGGCGCACTGGCGCACTCGACACGAGCATAATATTATGGTTATTATGTTCGGTTTAAATGTGCGACATTATTGCTGCGCGCACGGTAAGGACACACTGCCCGCAGTGACCGTGCGCGCTGTGCCGCTCATTCAGCGCCGTTCGGGCGTGCATATGTGTGTACATTATATCGGTGTGTCGCCGGCTTGTTATCAGACATTTACGCATGTTTTGAATAGTGGACAGTCGTCGTCGTCGTCGTCGTCGTCGTCACAGTGGACGATGTCCGCCGCATGTTCGCATGCTGTGCAAAATAAGCAATAGATTCAAATAGATATTCGTGTACAGTTGTTCGTCTACCACCACCACGTCCACTGCCATCCAACCGTAGGCAAGGTTTATTGGACACGCTGCTGAGAGTGTCAATAAGGCTCTCTATCTACTGTATATTGGCTGGCTGGCGGAGCTGAACATAATGTTTTTCGATGTCGAAACGATGCTGACGACACCGTCACAACCGGCAGCCTGGGCGCCCAGCCGACGACGACGACGACGACGACGAGGAGGCATAAACGTTCAATTTATTGCATTTAACCTATGCGTGTGTGCCGCACGCACGCGGTGTACATTACCAAGAAACGCGCGGCAAGAGTTATGCGCCAAAGTTGGGAACACGAGCGCGCAACAAGTAACTGAATAACAATTGCAACCCCAGCACAACCCAATTCGCATCTCCTGCGTGTGTGTGTGTGTGTGTGTGGGCGTCGTTGTCTGTTCAGCATGCGCTGCGAAGTGCCACCACCACCATCACAACAACGCGTCTACTTTTTGCTCATTATATGCGAGCGCACGCACACTCATCGCGTTCTCTGCACACGCAAAAGCATATGTGGATATCTTGGAGCAGTGCTTATTAATTCGGATTTCCTCATCAGCTCTGCGCGCCAGCCAGTCATGAGCCAGCCGCGTAATAAATCGATATACACGATCGGTGTGTCTACGACGACGAGTCAGCGCTGCGTTTGCGTGCGCGAGTGTGCATGCAATTTGCGCATTCGCTCGTGCACGCGAGCGCATGATCTCCTCACACGCACGCACACACACACACCAATCTACACGCATTCGCATGTAATCAACACACAATAATAGTAATAACAATATTATTATTTGTGTTAAATGACGATGGCGTGCCAGACTGATGCATCACCCAACCAACCACCACCGGTGCAGAGTGCATAGCATAACATGCTGGTGCTGCTGTGCTGAAGGGTGTCGAAAATATCGATATATCGTGAACATATCGATATGCGACATATCGTGGAAATCGACGGGAATCCTGGTTTTTCAAAATCACCTGAAATTGCCGAAATCTTGAGTATTGTTCATGCAAAACCACTGAAAATTATTCAAAACTAGATCACTTGAAAAGTCGATAATCGAAAAAAAAAACTGCAAAACATTTGTTCTTCAAAATGCAACGGAAAATCACTCGCGAAGAATATCCATATTGTTATGATATCGACAAATATCGATATTTTTCATAAATCTGACAATCCTAACTGCGCGTGCTGTGCATGAGGAGCGTGTGCGTTCCGAAGCGCAGCGCACACATTTTACTTGTCGTCGCTTCGTCATATGCGCTTGGCTCACTCGCACTGAGCGTAGGCGGCGATCCGCGAGTGCCACTTTGCCACTTGGCCGGCCAAGCGTGCATGTTAGGCTTAAAGCGCTTCGCGGTGTGCTTCAGCAGCATTCACAGAACAAATGACTCAACTCAACGCGTCTGGCGCGCGAAAAACGTTTCGATGCTGCTATTGGGTGGTTAAAACAATCGGTCTACAGCACCGTCGCCGATGTGGAGAGATTTTTATTCAACACCAATCAATTAGACAAACATTGTGCGATCGTGCAAACGGCGCGCAAACAAGAAGCCGCAATGTCTACACTCGCCGCACACACATTTCGCAACGAATTCAATATGTCACATTCCGAATGTCGCGTAAGCTACGGCGAGCAGTGGTGCTTGTGACATCATTTCAAACAGATATGTGTCCACACACACCATGCGCGCGTCTATTGAACATGTCGTGTGTATTTTACTAGCACACACAAACACACACACACACACATGCGCACTCTAACACACATCGCGCACACACATACACACACGATTCGACTTTGTCGCCTCCAACGCCAAAGAGCAAACGAACGAAATATATATTCATATGAGAGATCAGGCTCTGTGATAAATCTCTGAAAAGTTCACGCGCAAAATGTTTGTGCTGTGTGTGTGTGTGTGACACGCATGCGCGCGCGCCGGCTCACAGGCAAGCACACAGATATATAGAGTCACACACACACACAAACATCTTTTGAGCCAAGCACGCGCAAGACACAAACCAACACGTACTCCCAAAAACATACACAATTTTACACATGTCTGGCTATGCAGGCAGGCTCGTGCTAACATGCTGTGGCGCCCGCGTGTGTGTGTGTGTGTGCCAAATGGAATTTACACAGCCACCACCGACGCTGTCGTTCATTAACATAATATAAATCAGTGGCTCGCGCCGACTTAGAACATTCAGACGCTTACCTTCTTCCACAGCCTAGCAAACACATGCCTGTATAGCATATGTAGTACAGCGGATCGCACAAAATACACATACCGACACACACACACACACACGTGTGGCCAAAAACGGCGCGTGATACAAATGACATTATATTCGCCCGCCTGACTGATATAACAGCCAGCACAAACCGCATATGTGCATATACCGCGTGCTATTCATACCATCGGGGATTCGTGATTTTTTTGTAAAGAGCATATCTCTTTCGGTGAAATATGCATTGCACTACGACAGCGGCAGCCCGCAACGACGGCAGCACCAAACAACACCAACACCACACACACACACACACACACACACACACACACACACACACAAAACGAGCGCTTTGTGTGCGCCAGCATGCGAGGCGCGCGCGTGCGTGCACAATAAGTCAAATCGTGTGATAAATAAAAACACGACGAGCCTGCCTGGCCTGGCAAAGTGCGGCGCTCGGGCAAAGCAGCGCACTAGCGATAATTTCAATATATATGTAGAATAATTGAAATGCTCTCTGCCTTCCCCCAAAGCGTGATTGTGGTAACGTATTACAACACATCGATGCGGGGCTCTGCAGACCAGATTGCAACCTGCAAAAAATCAGACATACGTGTAATATCAATTGAGTGTGTGTGATATGTGCGACTGGTTTAGCATTTAGGGTAAATCGCGACGAGCGCCGAGCGACACATGCTCACGTTAGACCTTTGCTTCGCACGTTCTTTGCGCAGCAGAGAACCGCAACGCTATTTGGCACACATACACCATACACACACACACACACACACACATTCGAGAGCGAACGCGTCGTGCGCTCAGCGCAACATCAACATCAAGGCGCCGCGGCCGCGCACGTCTGCGGGCACAATATTATTGAATTTATAAGATTCACTTGCATCATGCATACACTACTATGCAGTGGAAGTATGTTTGTATGTTATATCCACACAATATCACACATCTTATATGAGCAAATACGCGCGCGCGCGTGCTTTCAGATCGCTGCGATTCGGCCGCAGGCCAAAGCGCTTAGTTGGTGCGCGCGCACACACTCAAATCACTAAACCACACACGCTTCAGCAGAGATATGCAAGTTTGAATATGCCAAAAAGGCGCATGCACTTTGCAGGCAGTCCACTGCTATCGCTTGTACGACACCATAAATGTGGTTGTATTATATTAGATACGCGGTTAAGAATTAAATGAAATATCTTATTTGGAATTATGTAACCGCTCCAAACATCCACAACCACAATTTGCAAAGCTAAACACAATATTTGTGAAAATAACGGCTGATCGTCTGCTGTTTTATATTTTTAAACTCTTGGTGTGCACCATGACCTGAAAAATAAGTTCATCTAGAAATAGAATAATATGTATGAATTTGTTAACACAATATCATAACATAACACAATACGCCGATCAAACATAGGGCAGTCATTCGCATTCCAATGTGTTCGAGGATTAAACCGTGATATACTAAACACACATAAATGACCAAAGATTAATACTGCATTACATTTCGCATGTACATCGTCGAGCAGGCAGATACCGAAGATTAAGTGGATTTATTAATTGATTTGTGTGGTGCACAATGTTCGAGGCCAGCAAACGATTCTTACACAACAGTCGCAACTGCCAACGGCAATTGTAATAGTGATTAAATTTTTTAAACTATATATACAACTGCAAACTTACACACACACACACACACACATACAATCTGGTCTCTGGTTCAGTTTACAATGGACTCAACTCACGCGTGCTCTTGAGCACGTGCAATCATGCACATGAACACTAGAGGATAAGTATAACATATACTATGTTTAGAGAGCGCTAACAATTAGATTTTATATTATAATCGTCTATATACATGTGTGTATGCTGTGAGTGTTCATGCGTTTATGCCAGTGCTTGGCTACCGGCTGCCTGAAGCGACAACAGCCACCAGCTATCGCACAGCACTGCGCATACAATGGAGGATCATTAGGTCATATTTGTCACGACATTTACGCGCTCAATCGACGTACGCGACGTGCTGGCGTGAGCGAGCCCGCTCAGCTGCCGTTGATGTCGCGACGACGACGCTCTATTTGGTAGTGTGGTGAACTGGAGGCACGCGAGCATACATAATGGTACTTACATAGTAAAACGCAATTGCGTGAGGAACGACCTCACATTTCGAATCGTGAAAAAGGATTACAATATCAGAAATAATATGATATAACAACGTTTGATATTCCAGGTGGTTAACATTTCTGGCATTTATCATGTTTTATTTCATTTTTAGATCGCTCATTCGAAACTATAGCATAAGGCGTAGTTTAAATCAACATAAATAAACAGATACAAAACATTCGTGTTTATTCAGAAATCAGTTTCAATTCAAACATTCTCACTTGAACATTCGATTTAAATATTGGAATGTGTGTGTGAGCGTGAACGCGCTTACTTCGAATGCCCTTGTATATATGCGAGATAACGCGACACCCGACGACGAGACCAATCTAAATTATTGCACAAACACGCATGAAATGAGCGTCGACGCGATGTGCCTCTTATCGGCCAGTGTCCGGCGATCGTGTCCGAATATCCACACGACTGCATTATGTTACAACGTGTCCGACGAGAAGGTGTCGAGGTGTCTAATTGATTTTCAACAAATGGAAATTAATCGTAATTTATGCACACATGCGCTTTCGTGCTCGCAGACTAGTCGCTGTATGTGTCACTGTAGAGACAAACCTTAGCGCATCAGAATGTGTACATGTATAATATGTGAACAGTTTTTATACAGACCGTATATGTTCGCTCATGTTCCAATGTTGGGGATTTGATATCTTGTTCATGAATGAAACCATGGCAATATCGGAGACCACCTTACCGCTCCACAACGTCTGCGCTATACTCCACTGTGTTATCATCGATACGAGATCAACCAAGCACCTGAGCTCGCATGTGTGCGTGCTCATATAGAGATGCGCGCGTTCGCCAAAGTCTCGACCATGTCCGAATCGAAAACACCAATATGTATTATGCATACATGAATATTAGCATCGAAGCATTAACACACACACACGTGATACGATAGCGAACGAACGCACGGACGTAGAGAGACCAAAATCTAATAAAATATGACATGATTATGGTAAATTCTGTGAGCATACATATACACGAACATATATATTTTTATAAATGCTATGTTTATGCCAACATCACAGCCACAAGTCGCACCATTATAAGCCATACCACCGCCACATCCAAACACGTTCTCTCGCATGCCGCAGCAGCAGCAGCGACTGCGCGGCCGTGCGTGCTCGTGTGTGCGTGCGCCTTTGGTATTTTCAGCACAAATTATGGCATATCGCCCCGTCAGAAGTGTGAAGTCTAACGCGCACCGCGTCACCTCAAACGTGCATAAATTTAAGAATAAACATATTTACATTTCGTCGTGTGTTCACACGGACGATTCAGGTGATACGTTGTTCTTTCGTATTTCAGCCGGCCACACAGCTTATGCTCAAGACACCGCACAAATTTGCATACGTTTTTTTTGGATTTGATATTAGCATAAAAACACACTATCAATTGCCCATAATTGAATGGTTTTTGACATTAACTATAATATCAATAAGGTAACAACTGAACTAATGTTCACTTTTATCGATTTTACAACTATGGGTTGGACACTTATTACTCTGGACAAACATGTTATCGAAACATTGAAATTACGAAGTAAATGTTTCAATTATGACCCATACACTCTCATCCAATTTGTTGGTATTTGATACATGCAAGTTTTATATGCTATAGTATGAATATGATTTGCTATGGATCATATTATTGTAATAATACGCACGTCGCACGTGTATTCAAACATAAGATCGGTGCGCACCACAGGAAAAGCACGAACACCCTGCAAAAGTACACACGTAGCACGTAGGTACTAGTGCACACGCACAACTCTTCACGTAGGCGTTTAATCACATGGCAATCAGCCGCTTGCGCTCAGCAGACACGTCGCTCTCTGGATCTTTTGGCGAGCGCCGCCTTAGCCAGCCACAGCCGCCACACAGATTCAAATTTCGCCAACGATCAATATGCAGACAAAGAAAAAAGACTCGCACTCGGCTGTTCGCGGATACAAGCGAATTCGTTAGCATACATCCTCTATTCTCGCATACGCGCTTCGCGCGTGCGCGCAGGACTCAACGAACACGTGCATACTAATAATACACGCAACGTCAACAGTCGAGACAACGTTTGGTCGTTTGTTGTGCAGTGTGCAAGAACAATTTGAATAAATAAATGTTATTTGCAGAAAAACAAAACGTATAATGTATATGGTTTTCGGGGAGGGACAAAACATACACAGCATACGCGTGCCGCGTGTGTTATTAGTGATTATGTTCGTGGTCTGGCGTATATTGTTTGATATCTTCATAGCACTAATATGTATTTGTTATGGTGAGCTCAAGCACAAGCCGTATACTCCAAACGCGTATTCACGGTGATTGTTCCAGTGCGTGAGCGTATTGGTATCGACAATACGGACGACCACGGCAGACACCACACACCACACAACCACTAACCTCCTCTTTAATTTGGTACATCCAGCACGCTGCGCAGAATTCGCCAGAAAGCAAGAATCATTACATTGCTTACTCATTGCGTGCAATTTGTTCATACGTAAAAATCGAACATGTTCGCTATCGATATATATTTCGCACAGCCATAAACCAAGCGTATATTTGTATGTGTGACATATATATTTTGAGTCCAACAGCCGTCAATATCCGATGGATTTATGAGTGTGCGCTCTGACACCTCTCTATTCGCAATATGATCAGTGTCCATGTGATATAATCGACTCTATCGCGACTACTTTGTTACAATGTTTTGTGCTGTGGAATGCAATATACTGTACGTGTTTGCGTTTCGCTTAATTATGCGGGTGCATATGATTTGTGTTGTTTTATCGCGAAAATCGAAAATGTCATACAATACCGTTCGGTCGTACAGTTTGCGTGTGTTTGTATGCTTCAGAACAGCGCCGGTAGCTGGATGTTGAATCTGCGTGCTCGATCACGGCACAAATAAATCATGAACAAGGCGGCAATTTTTAACTGTACAGAAATGTCGACGTATCGCTTGCGTGTGGCTGAAGGTTGGCGCAAATAAATGGACGGATTTATTCAGACTGCACACACATTGGCCAAGCGCCATGTTTGCGAAAAATAAACAGCATGTTTCGCATTAGATGCATAAACTATACACGATTTGACAGAACGATTGCAATCTACTGAAATGCACATAACAAACGTACATACCGCATATACAATAATAAAATCAGTATCGCGCTTGTCGACATGTACTCAAGTATGCACCGAACACAATCATAGATTGCTCGCTGATTGAGATGTGAATTCGCATCAGTGTGCCGTGAATCAATAGCATTTTCAAATGGATTTTATCTTCCTACACACTGTCACAACGTTTAATTATGCGTGTACATTATCATGTACGGTTAGCGTAACCGAAAACTAGCTGCATGAATATTATTTATGTGAACAATCAACCATCAGTGGCAGATCGTTTAGTAGCTTATTATTATTATCTTCATAACTGTCACCGGTTCCCACACTCATGCACGAGAACATATAATGTGCAACACCAACACACATTCCCAATGTTCTTTCCAAGAAACATTCGAATTAGGTTTATAGTTGTGTTTGTGTCTGTGTGTGCTCACGAAATTCGGCACAGTGCAACCCACCCATTCGTTCTATCATAAAAGTCTCTCGGTGTTGATACTTACTCACTTGCATAGTGTGTACACAGTGATGTACTGGGCTGTAGGTAAATTGAATGGATGTGAACAGCAAACAATATCTCTGTATGTGTACTTGGTCATATAAAACTCATACAAGTAGATAATATGCGACTTCTGAGACTGAGAAATCTCCAACGTTTTCAACCGAAGACATTTATGTTGGCGAATTATTACAAGTCTTCCGCACTATGTTTATGGGAATCAACATCACAACGCTAGACGGATCCCGCGTTTCGTATACGCCTCGAAATCGTATACTATACGAGGTTCATAATTTGTGGCACGCTTTCATTAATCTTTGTGTCCGAATTCGTAGACACAAATATTTACACGTCCGTTCGTGTTCGTTTTGTGGTATTCGCCGAAGCTAATATACTTTATCAACACACGCGCGTGCAGTGTTTAAATGAATCATCAAGAATCCATAAAGTATCATACAAATGCATGCTGCTCATGTACAATGCTGCGTGTACGAATATGCTCTGTAACGTTCCCCCCACGATTCTAATGGTCTGGAAAGTAATTAGCTAATTAGATTCGCATTCGAACGCGAGTTTCGTTGGTATGTTACATCTAATATGTACAATGAGTATGTTCGGACAGTTTTCCGGCAATAACACGAGTTAGGCTACAATACAAATCTACAAATCGATTTAAAATGATTTCAATGTTTTCGTTTTGGGACTGCCGAAGTGAACGTTAAACTACTGCATAGTTCATTCAGTTTCCTCTACATAGTTTCCTTCAAGTCCAGCGATCCTGCAATATCACGTCCCCTTTCGAAACGTATTCGTCTGCCTCATGCTTTCCCTGGAGCCACTATTTTTAATATGAAAAACCATAGATGGGACCACCATTCATAGACCAAATCATTTATGACTATGACTATTTGGTCAGTTTGGTTCGTTTTTGCGTTTTTGCGACACCATCTCTGCAAAGAGATCCCGCATGCCCAAAATCGTATGTACGATATTTTCAAACATCGTTTAAAAACTTTAGGGTGTCAGCAATCACCAGGTTCCATGCATTCCGAATTCCGAAATTATTTCGTTGAAATAGTAATGATTTCGTCAAGAACTGCCATACTTAGGCCTCTTATGCCTCTTCGATCCAAAGATGTTTTTTTTTAGTTTTGGAAAACAATTGCGGAATTGTTTTTTGTGGCAGAACATGGATCACACGTTATAACATGCTTTGGCTCCAGCCGCACTTTTTCCCATCAGAAAAAAATAGTTGTCACTTTCGAATAATGTTATCGATATGAGAGAGATGGCACCAGAACTGGACTTACTGCACCATGTAAAATAAGAGAGAGGTTTTTAACACTTCCAAAACCATTCCTACTCCCCCTAAACCGTCTGCCTCGAAGTGATTATATAAATGAATACCATGAAAGTGTGTGAGTGACTATTACCGCTCGTTGACTTCTGACCAAGCGCATCGTTGCGCGCGCACCAACACACATTAGGTAAATATTCCTCGAACGTCAACAACACGGTTCTACGCAGTCGCATCGCATCGACTCGTCCGCACGGTAGGGGTTGATTCAGCGGGTGCCAGCGTGCGTGCGTGTGGGTGTTATGCGGCTCGTGAAAGATGACTGGCGCATGAAATATGATAACAAGCCGCCGCCATGCACGCACAAGCATAATGGTCGGCACACGACACGTTGTTGTTTGGCTAAGCGCGCGCGAGCGTCGATCGAGCGAGCGTGAGTAACACCTTTCAGACACGCACACTCGTGCACGCAAACGTACGCTCATCGCGCGCATCGCGAGCGTGTTCACAACCCCTGTGTCTAGTCCAGTTCGGTATTAGTGGTCGGCACTAATGTGCAAATAGCTGGAGAGTACAAAAAAAAACTGGTGATAATAGTTCCCATTTGGTGAGACGATCACGCGATACCGTTTTTTGTTTGCCGTATGCGATGAAATGCTTTTCCGTCGGATAGGCAGATTGTGTGTTTGCCTGTGTGTGTGCGTGCAGTTTGTATATACTGATGAGTAATGAGAAGTGCGGGAAAAATGTTCGCCGGCATGCTGTGCGTCCGCCGCCGCCGCCACCACCGCATGTGGACATTGGACACGTGCCACCCGAAGGGTGGTAATGAATATGCGCGTTTGATTTTAGGTCAAATGTGACGGGTGGTAAATTGTGTAAGTGAGCTTGTATTACTGTTATATGAAATAGCATGACAACACACATCATCTCACATTTCTTTTTTTTGTTTCTAATTATCACGCGTGTGCAATGGGATAAACCAGCGTAGAGTGTACCTCAAATCTCGATCGACGAATGAACAATAATTTCTGCTCGAAAATCCAACTGTGCGAGACGAACGATGTTGAAGAACCCGACTCGTAATTGAAAAATGGTTGGCTGAAGTAGTTGTGACAATCCGGATGACTGCGCGAAAAAACGAAATCAATTTATCGGTGGGCGTTAAAACTGATGTTCATGTTGCGCGCGATATTTCTCGCTCTCATGCATGTGCACAAACACTCTGTGTCAGATATATTATGAACTGGTGTACACAAATTACACTTCAATCTCGAACTCGTCTTCGATATAGTATTGGTCTTGGTGTGTGTAGCGGTTCACATTATTCGGAATCGAGAAACACTCGCTTGAATAACGCTCGTGGTAAATGTATACAATGTACATGGTGACGTACGACCTGTTGATCGCGCTGTTGGATGCTGCGCTCTCGGCTCACCTGAATAATTATATCATCGCTGAATGATGCTCTTGCACGTTGAATGCGTGCACCCGCCGAGTACATTGGCCTGTCATGTATTAGCACCATGACATCGCACGTAGCGGCAATCATTTCATTAGCTCACTCTGCGCCATACTGCGACTGCAACTGAATAAGTGAAAATCAATCGCAAGACTCGACGCGACGCGACGCTGAGACCACTCATCGCATCGCGCATGCCATTTTCAACAGTTTACCATTATAAATGTGATGAACACAGATTGATCTAATTCATGAACACAAACGCTTTTGTTCTACGTTATGAAATGTATTCCTTGTTGATTAAAACTATTTCTATGCAGAAATATCCATCATCTGGATATAACTTCTCTCAAAATTTTGTATATAGGATAGGAAGGTTGCAAACTTGTATATTGTATTGTCACTATGTACAAGCTCTTCGCGAATGATTTAACGATGTTACGGATTCTGATTTTAGTACATAAATGAACGACATTGAACGCAGCTAATGGAGAATTCATAGCTTCTGGTGTGATTATTTACTAACGTTGACACTGTATATAATGTCTATGGTCACATAATGTAAAGTGGTGGTAGACAAACTGCGCATGAGCAGAAGCCGTACAATTAAATGATGACGTACAGTGACACGATATGAAAATGGCGGTTCGTTTACTTTTATTATATAACTCCGTTCCACAGGTTCGCATTAATTGAACGAAGAATGAAGAAAATTACTTATTTATTCGACTTTACAATTTAGCATATTCAACGTTGAACCTCTATGACACTTCCAACATTTCTCTAGAGTAGGTGGGATTTCTAAAAATTACCTACCATCATCACAGTTCGAAACTTTGTTAGCTTTTAGTTGCCTCTGATTTTACATTTAGCGCCTCATTGTCGTAAGTACAGAACTATGTACACAATTACCAGCAGCGCTTTGTTCTGCATAGCGGAAGTGCATTTTAGTGCGTACGCATGATCAACGAACAATTCTCGAACGCGATGCGAATGGAATACGCTACATGTGCGTGATACGTAACGGCAGCAGAGGTTTAGTCAAGCAGTTGGGTGGTGGGGGGATACGCACAAACGCGCAAACGAATGTCAATTAACCCCGCTACGCAACCTCTTCACTCATCCGTTCACCGATACATGCATTTACCTACTGCGCATGCACATCAAACGTGATAATGTACGGCGTTTTCACGCATGTTCGATCACATCGCCCTGCTAGCTTGCGTTATTTATTGTTCGCACATGCACACATATACATACCTGTGTGGCGAGCATGTGTGTGTGTGTGTTTGTGTGCGTCTCGGTTTGATGGAACTCTGAATGGAATTACTCAATATGAACGCGATCGCGCGATATTTATTCATGTGCATTGGCAATACAACATGATTGTGGCGTACGCGGAGAGTTATAGCCGATCGCCATATATGTGTAGGTATGTAGAAGTAGCAAGTCGCTCACACAAACACACACAATATGTTCTCGGGCTCGCGAGTTCTGATCGAGCCAACGGTTTGCGTGCGAGTCGAGGGTGCTCGCGAACGTGCGCGCTTCGATGAGCACGCGACCGATCACGCGCATTCAAATTCAGCATACAATTACATTTTGAGTGAACGCGAAGAGAGTTACGTGCCTGCGTTCTGCATTGTCACACGGATCGGCCGACGAACGAATGATACACGTTTATGCGTCGATGAGCGTGCGTTCATGCGCCGCTGAGTAGGGCTAATTTGTAATGATTTTCGTCATCATAAAGTCAACACATTTATTGCCGCAATGGTCAGTCAGGCGCGTAATGTGACGTGCGTGAGTGTACTATAGGTTCTGTGAGATCAGCGACAAACAATGGTGGGAAATTCGTAATCGTGTGCGCGCACAACTGAAAAGGGGTGATCGTTAATTATTGTAATGTAGAGCATGCGGAAATTGCGTGAATATTTGTCACATCCGGTTGGTTAGTGCAATCGATAGAATCGGTTTTGATACCTTCACGGAGCATTCAATCTCGAATAAAGTATACTCAATATACAAGCAGCAATCGGCAGCACAATGTGCAACAGTGTGCATATTATTTTGTGATCGTATGGGGATCCGCTGCGAAGGTGTTTGGTTAGAAAGTGGAAACATATCGACAAATGTTTACATTATAACTCTCTGTACACCCAACGCTTGCCGATCGCCAGCACTCATGCTGTGCGTGCCCAATGTGTCCAGGTGTCGTGTATGCGAGTGTGTGCGTGTGTGCGCGCGTGTGTGTGGACGGCAAATATGACACAAATATGCCGCTTAAGACACAACAGCATGCGTTGTTCATGAAGATGCATTATCGAATTTCTGTCTAGATTCACGCCGACAAATACGAGCGCAACTCTCGACACTGTCCGAGTTACCTGATATTGCATCTCACGAAAACTCACATGACAATAAGACGGCTAGCTAGCTAGGTTTTTTTTATTGAGTTTTAATGTAAATGCAGTGGAATGGTCGATTGTGCGGTGTCTCGATCATGCGCAGTGTCAATAGACGCTCGAGAAATTGTCCACCACCACTATAATGATAACATAATTCATAAGATTCACCGAGCACACACACACACACACGCGCACGATTTCGAAGCGGTGGTCGGTCGACGCGTGTCGGAACCACTAGGAGGCCATCGCGCTCGCTAGCCGGATACATTAAATTGATTTGGTGTTAAATTAATGTTAATCAAATAACATTCATCAACAGAAACGACACACGCACAGCATGCAAATAAGATGCGAATGATCATCGACACATGTTTACGACATTGGTATGTTAGGAAGCGTCGGTGGAACTGCGTATGTCTCTGGTGACCCATATTACAATTTTCCTATATAGGCTAGTCCAAAATTTTCACCGTTCGTAGAATGACTAGGCACAATGCGTAAATCGCTGCGTGTTCGTGATAAGCAAGTTCGGGTTATTGTTTATTGCCACATGGGCGCATGTCAAGTGCGGTGTGTGTACCTGACTGCGTGTGTCCGTATTTGTTTTTCGGGTAGATAAGAGCTGCGTTTTTAATATTTGTTCAACTAGTAACATTTGTTCATGTGATTATTCTAGTGAGGTGTATGGACACTTTAACTTACATCCATAAGACAAGTGTTATGATTTTCGTATTGATTGTGCGCGCGGTTTGAACGTCAAAGGGAAATCCTGTGCTCGATTTCCGTTTGCTCGAAACATATAACATATGACACAAGTAAACAGATAATATTCACACTTGTTTAAATGCAAAATATTTGAACACTTTGTCATTGTACAGGCACACACACACATATCATTACGTTGCGCGATGTTCGTCGATAAGCTTGGCGCAGGTATAATTGTATATTTATCTCGTTTCCGGCGTGACACAAATTTGCATTGTAACGAAACCATCGTACTAACGGACATGTGATTTTCGTGGATTATTGGTTGACTCACCTGCATTACCCAAAATGTGGTAGATGGCACTATTTGATCGTCGCCAACGGTATCCGTATACATCAGACTAGCCCAACAATCGGGGCTCTTCGGTAGCAAAGCGTCCGGCACGGCTGGCGTTTTATGCTGGTGGTGACGTTGTGTTGCCAGCAGCAGCAATAATGTTCACCAATCTCGTTGATCTCTCCGCACAATTGTAACTACACACTTTTCACTTGAAACTATTTTCGTGTTTGCTGCGCGATTAGTCGTTCATTTAGTAGTTTCGTGTGCCTGTTGCGATAAAATAGCGGATATTTTCAGGAATTCGAAGACCGTACGGCGTTCGATGTTCATCGTCTGATTAATCGTAGACAAACACACATGTGTGTGCGGATCAGAATTCACGGCTGCACGTCACGCGCGGCGTTCGGCTGTTATCGACTACTGCGGTGGCCGTCGCTTACCATGCGAACGACATCAATATGTTGACCGTTAATTGAACGCACGTTCGCAAACAATCGCAGCCGAACAATCGGACACGCACGCACACGCTCGAATGTGCGCTGCTTCACTGGAATCAAGGAAAACACGCACACAGCAGAAACACACACACACACACACACTTGCACAATTGTCACACACACCGTGCTCGATGAACTAGCTGCCCGCCGGCCCGGCCGCTTAGGATTATCGCAGCGAATAATCCGAAATCGTGAGTTATGTCTTGCTGTGTGTGGTGCAATGCGACAAGTGCATCGACTATTTGGTACGTTGATTTGAATCGACGATCGTGCAACGGCGAAACAAGTCAATGTCGCTGCTCCTTCGTACCGTTGGTGACCACTATCGGAATACGTATTCAACTGTGTGGCTAGCGATCCACACACCGGACGAAATACCGACGGACCGACGCAAACGCAACTAGATAGAAAATGTGTCGCGTCGCGCGCAGAAAAATCAATCAGGAAGCACGCACACGAACCGTAGCGGATGCGGCGATTTCACGTGCACACCTACGCACCATATACACAGGCACACACACACGTACGCGATCAGTGCAGCGCGCAGAACGTGAGGGGCGCGAACGCGAATGCACGACGACGATTCGAACCGATCGCTGGAGTTCGTACGGCGAGAATGCGCGCTTGGCTTGGCGTTTCGGATCGGTTGCGCGCGTTCGTTTTCAACGATAGCCAAAACCAGACTGAAACGTTTTTTGAATGGGAATGCGCCGTGTGGCCGCTGCGAGCCGTGTGTCTGTGTGTGTGTGTGTGTGTGGCAGCGCGCTCGCTCGCGTGTGTATTTGTGTGCTTGCGTTCACACGCGTAGACTGCATGGACGCACGAATGCGCGCACACGAAGCGAGCGAGCGCGCGTCGGTCGCGACTCGCGCATTGATCGCAAACAGGTGAGCGTTGGAGCCGCGAGCGGCGAAGGCCTGTGTGCAGTATACACATACGAACATACTACGACGTATGCGAACGGTCGCGCGTCTGCATATACGCTGGCACTTCCAGTAATATGCACATGAAATCGCCAATACGTATTTGTTTGTTTTAGGAAAACGAAGATATATTTCCATTGCAAAGATTGAAACATTGATAGATTCATTTTTGGTCTATATGCCATTTCGATTTGCTAGGCCTATCCTCAATTTTACCCCGAGATAAATGATAAAAGTAAAACATAAAAAACAAAATAGGATTTGATTTCAGAACATCGATCAGTTAAATTAAAAAGTTTCTATTGATAAGCCGCGCACAATTAGTCAAAATACCATTTATAATTATATCTACGGGAGCAGGGCCATTGAGTAACCAAATTTACTTTTTTGTATTTCTGAAACCCTGGATTTTATACCATATGCTATTTTTGATAGAGGTGGTCTAGAATGACCCTAGACACTTGACAATCATGAACTGACATCTCAAAACACTAAAAACGATGTCCCCGAAGTGTAGTTCGGATCAACCAAACACGTATATTATTATCGATTTAATATTACATATGCGTCCTTCCCTAATAAAATCGTATATTTTTCAGGATGTGTATTTTTGTTAAATGATAGAATTATTCAATGTAAAATGTGCAGTTCCAATGAAAATACAGCTCTATATCGCAGTTTGGAGATTTCATATGAGTTTTCCTAGTATTCAAGCTCGTTGCGAACATTTGACGGGCGGTATCGGTATATACACATGACACATGTGCTAAAAATACATATACAACAATATAAGTATAGTATTTCTATAGTAAACTGTATATTCGCGTTGAGACAACTACCTATATAGTACATCAATCTTTGCGCGACTGGACATTGTGTAGTATTATACTGTATTACTTTGAGCAAAACAATCGATATAATGGAACCAATAAGACAAACACGACGAGCTCCACCACAATGCGCGCAGAACGCGCGCGAACGTGCCACACAGACACAATCAATCATCTTCAAACATAAATGTGGATTAATATGTAAATTAACGCAGCAGCTATGTGCTGTAGTGTTGGCGGTCGAGGCGCGCGCGCGCGAGCGTGCGTGCAGTCAGTAGCTCGCCGGCGTGCAAAGATAGCATCGCAACAATTCATTTGCGTTCGTACCGGTCTGGCCCCGGAGCGCACCGCAGTTCTGTGCTGCGCATCGTGTGTAACAATGAACATATTGTTTATAGTGCTCTCTGCGTATTCACCTTTTCGAGATCGTTGATTCGTGAAATATCGATATATAATCGGTAGAACAAATGTCACATCATCCGGTTGCAACAAGTAAGTATTATGATATTTAATCAAGTTCTCGTTCTCATCCTCATCTTTGATTTACATGTAAGTAAATAAGTTGGTAGTGTCTCGTTCAGATCATTACATATCATTCAACTTTGATGCTTTTATTTCATTTTGTATTTCCACCAACCAAATTATATTGCA
>JANTBZ010033313.1:0-13305 GCA_024741255.1 Exechia fusca
GAATTGAAGTTTTTCATTTTAGATGTTGTTATTATTCGTTCAATTGAAGGAGCTACGCTACAAAACGCTTGTCCGGGATATTTCTGGTCACCCTGTATGTACAAAACATGTCCATCCAAAAAAATTTAAAGATAAATAGCTTATGTGTTCAAATAGCTCGACAATTTTTCCATATACATATTTGAAACTCGGTCTTTATGGGGCGCCCTTAGCCAGAGGTGAGACTCATCCGCAGCAATTTTTCTCGAATACAATAGAATGGCTCTCATTCTACATTACTGCATAATTACAATTTGTTTGGATATCCCTTGATTGATGGGCGATCACGATTGATGCAACTTTCAAGGTGTGCGAACTATTATGACGTCAGGTATTAGAAGAATGTTTATTGAACAAAACAACATCATCACATTTTCTGGGACTCCTACTATACAAAACGCGAAAGAACTAGAACTAATATTGTTAACTTTATCGCATTTATACGCTCAAAACATTGTACTTTGCGATTGAGATATTCGCTGTCGATAGTGGCGGAGAGGTTGAATTATTTGATGAAAAGAGGATTTTTTGGTGAAATGGTGCATGTTTTTGAATTTACCAACAGGAATGTTGTTTTTTATTTTTTCGATATTATTATAACTTTTAACTGTTTTTATGTGTACGTTCAACGTTTATTGAACCCAGTTTTCCCGACACCGAATTATTTAAATTCATCAAGATTGTTCAAAATTGGCCCATACTAGTAGCTCGCATGGCTTGCGTGGCGCGTGTGCGGCAGCCCGCTAAAGATGCAGCCCGCCCGATGCTGTTGCCGAGCACGAATATTAATAATTCACACGAAATAGACATAATTAAATAGATATTACGCTAAGTGCAGAGTGTCGTTTCGATGAGCCTGCGCGCTGCGGTAAGCGGTGCACACGCACACATACCGCCATGCAAGTGGCTACAAATAGAACGCAGCAGACACGACGACGAAGGCTATGCGCTGTGCGTGCTAGTGTGTCGTATGTCGTATGTGTCGGCGAGTCCGCATTTCTGTCTGCGAGCCAAAGTCTGGACCGATGGGGCGCACTGATTAAACGGTGCGAGCGCGCGATGCTCGGCAAATATCATATTATATTTCGGGAAAGTGGCGCGAGTCGAGAATATTCACATCAATGCTGTTCGATCGCAGGCGATTCCAAAAGCTATTAATTCGACGACAATTGGCACTCTCTCGTCGGTATTTTGATTTGTCGCCAATGGGCCGGATCGGCCGATGGGGGACAGTACCACGGTCGTCATCGCGTGCAAACGTGCGTGCAAAGTGGAGCGTGTTTCGTTCGCTCTGTTCGACTTGGAGCTACGAGCGTTGTGTCGCTGTCGTGTGACATGATGTCGTCTCGGAGACAACGTCGGACGACGACAACGACGACGACGCTGACAGACGCCCGACGCACACACGCAAAGTGTTAATTATTTTAATGAACCGACCACCACCACGATACCGCATGCATTCAGTGCAGTGTGCACATAATTTCAGAGGCTTGATCGTTTAGCGCGAACTGAGAAACGGTGTGTTTTTCTGTCCTTTTCTTTCGTCGGGTTGAACAGTCTGGCTGGCCCTCATCAGGTGCCTGCGTGCGTTGAGTGGGATAAATCACAGCGGCAGCAGCAGCAGCATCAGCATTGTCAGCCGCAAGTCGCATCACATCAGCGCATCTGTTTGCTTTCGAACCACCCGAAAAGTGCTCTCGCACGCAAATTATCGTCGCCGGAATCCTGCGGCACTGCTGGTCGCTGCCGCTGTTGCTGCTGCTTCTGCTGGTCGTCGCGATTGCGGGGAAATTCGCGCCAACATATATCGCGATCGTTTTGCTCTGCGTCTGTACAGGGTGAGCCGTTTCGATGCGGGATAAATTCGAAATATTTCCCCAGATTAACAGTGCGACTGATGGATTGCTTCAGACTGAGAGATAGATTTATATGTTTTATATTTATTTAGATAGATTTAGATAGATTAAGACAGTTCTTCAAGCATGTGTTGAGATAAATATGAGCCTTCTACATGGAATGATTAGTAGTGAGACAAACTTCGAAGGAACAAACAACTTTATGAAGACAAAATGAATTATTTTCTCAATGTCATACGTGAATTTTCATTCGTTTTGGATTGACATATCCAACATAAGGATAATGATTCTTGACGAAGCACTCTTTTCTGATGGTTAGAAGTGCCGCTAGAGCCAATTGATGTCTTGATGTCTTTATTTCAGTGGACCGATAGCGTCGAACCCTTCCCTTAGCATACAATTTCCAACCGTACGATTATATTTGTATTCCGGGACTCAATAGGATAATTTTTTATCGATTGCGTAAAAACATGGATACAATTAACATAGATGAAGTCCGTAATCATAACAATGAATAAAGTCAAGGAAAAACCGGCTTTGAATACCGCCTTGGAGTTGGTTCTAAACGAATACTACAAAAATGGCTCCAATTGCTGAAATAAGGCTATCAAGCTAAAAGATAACAATGTAGAAATTCGAAAAGTGTTCATCAAAAATGTAGGTCCATCATAGTTTTTCTGATCACTTTCCAGTCCATGTATATGATCTATCGATTAATTTTATCAAAATCGCCGTTGAAATATGTTTGACCACTATAATTTTCCATTCTGATTCAAGTGCTGCATCCTGTATATTCACACGCAGCCCGCAGAGAGCATCAGCAGCACATTATAGCACTGCGGGCACTGACTTTGAGTCCGCGTCCGCGTGGTACTTTGAATCCATGCCCCCACACACACACACACACGAACAAAACATAATATACTCGCACACATGTGGGGACGACGCATTGCGCCAAGTCCGCCGCCGCCGCCGCCGTTGCAGTCGACCACTGCCACCGACGCTGTCGCCGTCGCCCAGCCATCGGCTCTGCCCAGTGCAAAGGCAGCAGCAGCAGCAGCAGAACTCACAGTGAACGCACATCACCACACACACACACACGACACACACGCTGTTATTATATGCACTCTCGCATGCAATGTGCGCGGCAAACAGCCCACGAGAGCTTTCCGACATGCACGGCACAAGTGTGTACATGTGTGTATGTGATATGTGTCACACATCACGGGTGTGTTCAGCATGACCACCATCACCACCACCATCACACGTTGGCGAAAATCCTGGCGCATGCACGCACGTTCGCACGCACGCTCGCACGCACAGTTGTTTCGGTCGGCAAACGGCCCGGCCGGACAGAGACTCGAGCTCGTTCGCACATTGCATTTATGCTGTCACACTCTGGGCGATGATATCGGACACATCATCGCGAGCGCACGCGCTCCGCGCACTTCGGGACTCCGGGGCTCGGCCAACGTCGCCGCCAGCCAGTGCACGGATAAAATTGCATTATGCGAGCGATGCGAGCGCACGCGTACACGATATGTATAAGCGATCCGTCGCAGTAGGAGTGTCGGATTCATCAACAAGAAATCGATTATTTCCAAATAATTATGCGAATACTGAAATTTGTACTAGGAAAACGTGCGCACATTCTTCAACTCTCATTTGAACCGGACACTTGAACTGGCTCAGTTTGTTTTCAAACTAAAATTCTCATTACATCCACTGCACGCTGGAATATGCTTTTGCGTTTGCAACATAAAACATTGAACAATTACACAATTGTGAAGGCACCTTACTATTCATTTGTAATGATACCGTCTTGCCTAGCGGAAACAATTGAAGAACCACTTAAAAAACTCGGATTTTTTGCTGTTTTTTGAAGATCTGTATCTTCGTTAACAGTACGAATCCGCGTACCACGTGAAGCCGCGCTCGCGGTGAGCATAGGTGAAATTGATTTCGGAAATATTGAAACTTATCATCATTGAGATATATCGAATTTTCAAAAGTCTTCAACATATTATTGTTCCATTCAAAGTCCAATATCTCAATGTGAGAAAAATCGTATCGAGGCCAACGACAAGCTAATTAAGGCAGAATGAACAAGTTATCCGCTCCATATAGTGGTTGAGTTGAAACAAATTTTCCCAAGTTTGTGCACAATGGATAAAATCGAAAACAATTTGTTTTCACTCACTGTATTCATGACGATATGCGTGGAATTAAAAAAATCCATCCCAAAATCTCGAAACTAGAAAGTTCAAGCTTGAAGTTCTTATTCGTCCGACTTCAATACGATAATTTTAAAGAAAGATACAGCTCTTAAAAAACAGCAAAAAATCCGAGTTTTTCAAGTGTTCCTTTAATTGTTTCCGCTAGTGTTTTCAGAATTTACAAAAGAGTGGCCGAGCACGCCCTTAGAAAGAGCAATTTGTTCACACATGGAAAAATGAAAAAAATAAACCATTGAATTTGTAAATTAAAAGGATGTGTGCCGAATTTCATTTCCATCGATTTAAGTATAATAAAGGCACTGTTGTCCTTATAGTAAAAAGTTATGGTTTCCCAACCAAATTCGGCACACTGATATTTTGTATGGGGAAAAATGTTCAATTTCAATCGCCATACAAAAATTCTGGATTTCGTGATTGGATGAGGAAACATAACTTTTCTACTAGATTGACTTAAATCAATATGCAGGGAATGAAATTGTGCAAAAATTCTTTCCATTCAAAACGAGATCGATGATTTTTCTATTTTTTATTTTTTTATTCGGTCTTTTCAGGGCGCGTTTAGCAAAAAGAAAGACTTTTCTCACGCGAGTTTTATGTTAATTTCATTATATTCATTTCACAAAACTTGATCATTAGAATATTAGTAAGTGTCTCTGAAAAGAAGAGTGAAGCCGAATAATGAAATGTTCTAGTATGCTGCTGTTTATGATGAGCAAAACCGAAAAATAATATAATCTATCTTGAATCGTTTAATCGATATTACCAACATTCATACGACGTCGCATCCATGCCTCCACGACAAGCTCGGTCGCCGACGTCGTCGTCGTCGTCGTTGTCGCACTCGACGGGTTAATATCGGAGACGCGTGGTGCGCGTGAGCGCTTGTCTGCAGACGACTAATATGTTGCAGTCTGCACACACACACGCACGCACACACACACACACGCGCGCGCGTCGTTGAGCTGATACCGAGCCGGATCGCCTATTGGGCGGCCAATTGCACGCATGTGTGCGCCGCTCGGATCTCTGCGAGTTGTGTCGCATTTCATCAAGGTGTCGTCTGACGTTTTGGCACGTCCGCCCGACCGGTGCAAGTGCAAGCGGTCGGTGTGTGTCGTATGAGCGTGCGTGCAACACACGCCGGAATGATGTGTAAACGTTCTGAACACTTCGATGTTTAAGCAATTAAGAGAGTGATAGAGAGCGAAGCGAGGCGAGTCCGAGGCGGCGGCCGCGGCGGCGGCGCACTTCCTGCGGCACAATCGGACACAATCGGCGTGTGTCGCTGGCACACGTTGATTGAAAGGTGGCAGCTTATTTAGATCGCATCGCCACGATAAGCGATAATACGGTAGCATTAATTATTATTATGATGCCAGCGGGCCAGAGGGCACACGACTGTGCATTGCAGTTGGTAATTAAAATTAACAATCACGAGACGATATAAGTTTAATTTTGTATGCAGTATGATGATAGTAGTTATGTATATCGGAGCAAATGAACAATTGAACCATCGAGAATATGTTAAATATTCTCAAAAATCCATATAAACAACCGTCGTTAATCGTGCCTTATAATCACAACTCACAAATTAGCTAAATTATTATTAAGCAATATACAATCGAAATTCGAATCATGAAACCAAACAATCGCTCGCCAAATCAAACACCAATTGAACTACTATGTAACTCGCCTTAGGTTGCCTCAACGCACAGACAGATTTTGGCCTCGTTGGTTTATGAGTTGAATGCATGTAAATAGATAGTTAGTTATATACAGATTATATGATATACACAATCACACACATTGGCCAAAATAAATAAATTGTACGTACAGATAAACCAAATTTATTAGCTATACAAATTGTACATTTAAATAATCGAAATATCTTTACATAAATGCAATTATATAAACATTTTTGCTTAGATCGAAATACTGTGATGTACGAAATACTTGACAAAACAATATTACTGTATTATTATCCAAACTTAATAAAGTGCAAATACCAATCGATTGCACTGGATGAATTGTTCATTCTTGAAGCGCACTGCGATAACAAATCAAATCGAAAGCAATATTTTTCCAACCCAAAAGTGATAACAGATATTATACACAATAACGCTTGAATAAATAAGTATAGAATAAGAATTATAAAACAATCACCTATCTCACATATATTTTGCCAATCGAATCTGTCTTTTCTCTCGCTTAGCTCCAGAACCAACAATTTCGAATACCATTACTAATTCTCTACAGACATTTGTCACAATCAATTGAATCGTTACTTGAACAAATAAATACCTACAATACGCAATGAAACAAAAATACAGCGTATTTTTCATACATTTTTCCACACCTAGCAATAAATCATCTCGGCGGAAATCAAAAACCTGAGCCATACCCCAAACTCAACATAACGCAATCTAGTAATCATCGTTCTATTAATTTGAGCCACGCCACACATTAACGTACATGAAGATAGCATTTTCCACAGCTCACAAGAGTTTCACAACAAGATACAAACCTCGTGTAACTGATCCAACACACTAAATATGAAAAGTACTTCCAACTTGACCATCAGTCGCGGCCTCGCCTCGCCACTCAACTACTCATGCTACACACACACACATGACACAAACGTTACATTTACCAGCGCTAACATAGTATTATAACAACATTATACTACCACATATACACCTTTCCTGTATTCCATCACACATATACACGCACACACAACCACACTCACACTCACACATGTAACGCACGCAGAATATAATTAAACGAAAAGTGGGCATGAATTATGTTGCACATCTATTGCGCAAATAAACACCTTTTCTTATTAACCTTTTCGCGTTCGCCCGTGCGCGTTCAACAACATGCATATTCAGCACACATCGCACGCACTCACACAGGTGGCGGCAGCGACGACGACCAACGCGATGTGTTTAGTTCAGGGACGGTGGGAAATGAAAAATAATATTGGAAAACAATCAATTTGATAGCATGTTGTGTTGATATGAAACTTCGTGTTGCTTGCGAAATAATAATGATAATTTTTATGAAAACATGAATATCTTAGGTTACCGGCTGAATTTCGAATTCGTCTAGGGAGCAAATTATTGGTATCCGCGAAGCACAACTTTTTAACGAAGCAACAATCATTATGTGATCGTCCTTCGAAGTTATGGAATCACACGTGGCGATCACATTCGAAATTACGTTTTTCTTTTGTTTCGAAATTACAATTTATTAAATAAAAAATTAAAGTTACAGTGTTCAAAATGATAAAACTATTATAAATTGTAAATTGTAAGTAAATTGTTTTTCCAAGTCATAACGTGTACGAATTCAAATGATAAAACAATTATAAATATAATTATTTGCAAAGGCAGTTTCGTCCCGAGGTACCAATTCAAAATTCCAATCTCTTTTGAGGTGAAATTAGTTCGAATATACTGTTGACACTGTGGAGTGCCTTAAAGTTAAGTTTTATAACATGTTGGAACTTGGAACTTATGACAAAAATATGTTTCATTCGGTCTATCAACTTTGGACATGTGGTAGGCACATTCGTAAGTTCGCCCCGTCCCAACCTATGTGCTGTATCCGTCCCTGGTCGATTGTGTGGTGGACGAACAGCGCACGCACACACACACACTCAGATCGTGCGACGCACGCGCAGCCGAATCGCGCGAAAGGGTCGCGACTGTTTGGCTTGAAAGCGCACGCTTGCACGACGCATACATACACACACGTATACGACGACTACAGGTGAGTAACGATCGCGTGTTCGGTGCCGCCGGTCTCCCGTATGTACCCACAAAAAGCCGAACGTGTGCGGTAATTTTGCCACCGCTTTTTGCGTCTGTACCTGTGCGCAGTCACTCCGTTTTATGAAATTGTTTTAGGCGTTCTCCAAACACACACACACACACATACACCTTCTGCAGTATCCATCCGTTCGTTTATGACCCCGCCATATGCGCGCGTGTGTGTGTGTGTGTGTGGGTCAGTACACGATTACTCTGTGCGTTGCGGTGCGATGCCGTACAACAGCAGCAATTTGCAGCCGAGCGGTCGCCTTTTGTTTGGTTACGGAGTGTGGTAAATGCCGAAAAAATTGAAGGTGGGAACCGACAATCACGGGGCTACTTTTCGGTGTCAGAGGTTTCGCAACTGGAACATCGCACGCACAGCAGCAGCAGAAGCACGAGCGGAGCGGAATCGTGGGACCCACCCAAGTTGGTGTATGTGCGCGTGACGTTGGCCGGATGATCCATCGCAAGAGGTCAACAGTTTAGAAACTGTTGAAAACAGCAATTGATTTAAAACATGAAATATAACTTTTAGTCTATCACTTGAATTTAACATAGTCGAAAAATCTCTTGGAACAGAGTCAAGCATAATAATTGAGAAAAACTTTTTGTAAGTAAGAGCAAAGAATTCATCATACATGTTATAGCATGTGTTTGATATTTAACCAATTTGTGTCAATATTAAATATTCCCGACTAATACTGCATAGATAGATTACGTATAAATCGATCAGACCAGTACATTTCTTTGTGAACAGTTCCAACGAATACGGGGCGGAAGTGCGCGCATTGCGCTTATCCTAAATGAATAAATGAAACTGCGCAAGCGCATTATTTCCCAACATTGTAATGAAATATCCTTTTCATAGATATGGCAAACAATCATCGCAATGTGTGTAATGTTTCATATTGACAGTTTCATACGAAATGTCTGATGCCACTGGCAAACGAAACGAAACGAGCATAAAACTACCAAATTCCGCATGCGGCAACGGCGTGCGTACACGTGGCTTGATGGCGAAACAATGGTGACACTAGTTTAACACAAAAGACCCTCATAAACGGCCGCGACGATCGCCAGCTCCAACCAAGGCACACACACACTTATGCTTTGCAGACTTATCGAGCGCGAAACAATGATGCACCTCGCTACCACGACGCAGTGCAGTGGTCTTATGCATGTGCAGTGCATGCCGTGTGCATGTCCACACTTGATGGTAGCGTTTGTAAGTACAGGGTGATCACTTTTCGAGTAACTTTGTTCATACAATAGAAACCGTTACTGTCCATTTCCCTGTAATTTTTTTGATCTTATTGGATTCTAACTATCGGAAAACTTGAGCTATTTTGAATCATTGGACACAGATGTTTAGAGAATAGTTTTTAAAACGAAATCGATTTCATGTTTCTTGATTTGCACATCCTGAAGTTATTGATTCGACGTTTGACGTTCTTGAAAAGCTGAATTCTAGGAACGCGATTTATCACCATGAAATAAGTTGGATAACATTTAATTAAATATTTACGTATTGTTTGTAGTATAGCGCAATGTGTAGATAAATGGAGGTTCGTATCGAAAAATCAATCCGGGCCTCTGTTGAAATAAAATATCGACTGGGCAGCCCTGCGCCACCTGGTGGCAGTATCTTGAAATGTCTTTCTAGAATATGTAGTGCGAATCACTGCTTTTTCAATTCCTAGAACATCATTTCAACTCGACATAACAGTTAGTCCGGAAAGTCCGTGCCGTTTGGTTGTAGGACACATTTTTTAGATGAACACATTATTTGTGAATAATCAACAAAGGACGATACTATGAATTTTGCGATCTTCCAGCTTTTCGATGTCCTTCTATTTTGCCTCAAAAAGCCTTTTTTCATACAACATATCTTTCATCGGTACCAAGTCTCTTTCCAGCGATAATATTTACTATGAGGTCTGGAAACGGAAAATAGTCAATAGAAGCCATATCCAGCTGATACCGTATCGACGGCACGGACTTCCCGGACTAACTGTTAATTCATGAACATGTTTTGCTCAGGTTTGCAATCGAGTACAGCCAATCCACATTAAGTGTTAAATCCAGATGCACTGCTTACTTTGGACTAGAATAAGGACCATTCATTGTGATTTTATCTTAACAAATCCAACTATAACGTGAATCGGAGATATGTCTCTCTCGAATAGCATCATTGGTTTTTTCAAAAGTCAGCCTTTCACGGAAAAAACGATGATTCAAACAGTTAGTCATAAAGTGACCACCCTGTATACGAGCATTCATGCGCACGCGTCCGCGCTCTATTGTCCGAGTACGAGTGTGCAAGCACACTCTGCCCCGATGACGGCGCCGGGCCAAACCGGGCAACGACCGTGGTCACCGCGCGTCGCCGCGAACAAGTCAAATAGATATCGCACTCTAGCACGGGGTGTTTTCTAGCGTGTGTGTGTGTATGCGCGTCGCAAATAAATCCTAGTCGCGCGTGCGCGCGCAGCTCGTGCTCGCATAACGACTATATTTTGCGTGGACGTCGAAGCATGCCGAGCGCCTCCGTACTCCGTGTGTGTGCATGATAGAACTATCGAACACACCAACGTGGCGAGGCGTCGGTGTCGCGAAGCCGCGCATACCTGTGCATGGTTTTGCCGCACACAATCGCACTTGCCGCTGGTCGCGTGCGAGACCGCGCGCGTATGTAGAATGTATAGACGAGCGTTTATCAGCGCATATGACATTTCGCATATGACGCCGAATCGTGAGACCAGCGCAACCACAAAAACACTGCTGCGGTCACTTGCCATATTTTTGAACAATAGTTTCGCGAGCGAACACACACAAAAATGTGTCGCGAACAAACACGGTGTACGAAAAAAAAAGTGTGGAGTAGAGAAGGGATAGTATTGGAAACGAACTGCCTGATCTTCAGCCTAAAAAAAATATTAACTCCATTAACCAAACATTCAAGATACTCTAAAAAAAGCGCATAACTTTCCTAACTCCATAACTTATGAACCTTTCTATTTGAATTTATTTATGATTATTTGTTCATTTAACAGAACAAAAACATTCGATTTTAACAAATGTACCTTGTACCTGTACCTGTACCTGTTCCCTTTTCTTTTATTTTAAATATCTGTAACCTTTCTCGAGGCTGCAATCTATTGTGTTTTTAATTTATTTATGTTTTTGCCGATGAGAACTTGTCGACTTCAATTGCCTTTTAACTAGAGCTATGTAACATGTGGGTCATTAAGTCTCCGGTCTGACACAGAAGGATTAAAATTGTTGATGAAACTTTACAAATTCTTCTACATAGTTTCATTTCAGACAGATAGCCTCAAATCGACTGTCCTACAACATCTCGATACTCTTCCAAATGTATTCGCCGCTATCCCTTGCAAAATGCCCTTTCTCTCGATTTCGACTTTCTTATTGGAATGGAATCTCTTTGTCTGGAGCAAATTTTTCGAATTTGATAATTGATAGTAGTCGTTGAGGGTCAAATCCGAAGAATACCGTTGATGGGGCGGTAATGGAAGCCCAATTATTTGAGTTTGACCTTTGTTTTTAGATATTCGTGAATATGTTGTATTATCTTGTAGATAAACATTGTTCTCTCCTCATGCCATTTTGGACTTCATAGGCCTGAAATATGGAATAGTACGGTCTATGATAATTTTATTTGTATTTTCACGCAGTCGATGAATATCAATACTTATGAGTCCCGAAATACAGTCGTTATCCTACTGGTGTAATTGGTTTGCTATGGGAGGGATTCGTCGCTCTTTTTGTACACTGATATGACTTTCGATTGAACTCAGAATTCCAGTAATAGCGAAATAGAGACTCTATTGTCAGGAATGTATTACAAAATTCTGTCTAATCGCATTGGAACGGCCCTGAACACCGCTCCGAAGAATCAACATGTTCATATATTGTTCGATTGTCCGATTTAGCGGCAAGTCATTGCACAAAGAGTTTTCGTTAAATGTTGTCTTTATCAAAAATGTTATTCCTTATGTGTCAGACCGGAGACATAATAACCCACGAGTTATGTGTACACACTTAGACGTCAGCATAAAATTGAATTTCACTATCGTTCTTATTGCCATTTTCTTCATTGGCAATTGAACACTTACCATGCCATTTTATACAAACTCGTCTAAACAAAAAAAGTAAATAAGAAGAAAATATCAAAATAATAAAACTGTGCTGTGAATCTCCTGTACAAACACATCTTCTGTAGTATGACCTGAAAATATCGTGTTCATCCCCGATCTTCCTTGCCTCACTTATCCCATGCACCGCACGACACACTCATACAAATGTAATGCAATCATCATAATGATTGCCGCTCTTGCCGCTCTCCGATTGAGTCTGAGGATGTCCGTTGTGGCTTCGATAATTTCGAATCAATCACATCGCCAGAAAACATGCGAACATGATTTCGGTTCAGTGGTTCAGTGGTTCGTCCGGTGCTGGTGGTCGATGCGAAATCAATTCGATCGCAATCGTCGCTTCGCGTGGTGGGTGAGATTTGGCCATTGTTCGCCATGCATCCCACCACCCTTGTTTGGTGTAGCCCGTGACTCGAACAACAGCAGCAGTCGGTCAACTCTCGAGTTTCGGTGTCGTTTTGACGAATGTATGTTGGCGCATTGTTCGGCCATTCATGCAGGGGCCAACTCTTAGGACGACGACGAGCACGCACGCAAAGCATACATACAGCGAACTCCGAACTGGAATAATGAAACAATAGGCCGGAAAATAAATGGCACTTCACCGGTGCGACGGCGGCGGCGGCAGCCGGAGCACGTGGGGAGAGCTGTGTGGTTTTCGAAAATAATGAATTGATGAAATTGTCATCCAACTGACAACAGAATAAGGTACAGTTGTTATAGCGTCGATATGACCTTTATAAATATCGTCATTGCGCTTATTTGACTGATCAACAAACTGCAACTGCAAAAAAAACATCGTTTTCGAACATTTGCACCATACGAGGCGAATTTGCGAAATACTAGTGTAGTTATAGAATTTAAGCATTAGCGTTATCGTTTACAAAATGTTCAAGTCAATTGTTCAATATGAAGAAACGACCGAAATACGCTTGACGCTTCTTTGCATCACACGCATAATTGCATAATGTTGGTAATAATTCACGCATTCTACATTAAAACCCTTGCATTCGTCCACGGATAATTCATTGATAATTCGCAGTGGATTCGTCCGATCTTTGCCAATAAATCAGTGGTGTATCTCCGGCCAATGGAACGGTATCGAGCTGTAGTAAAAAAGCAATTGAAGTCGACAAATTCGTAATGCCAAAAACATTGAAGATTTGAAAAAACAATGTATTGC
>JANTBZ010033424.1:0-13301 GCA_024741255.1 Exechia fusca
AAAACATACACATGCCTATATGCAGCTATAGGTACGCGGGCTTTATGCGTTTGCCGCCGACGTCGAAGTAATTAGGTTATTTAAATCGCCGGCATCGACGTCGGCGTCGTCATCGCATCGCGCCTAGTCAGCATCGTTATGCTCTGTATGCTGTATGCTACTCTCGCAGCGGAAGTTCGTGTGTTCGGTTTTTGGGGGGGGCCAACTCCGCGGACGACGATGGAGAAAACAATATGCATTGTAGCATGTTTTGGTACATGTACGCATAGTAAAGGTCTTCCATTTGAAACGCTCGATGTTCGAAATAGGAACGAAATAGGAATATGTAATACCACAAATTGCTTTGAATTTCGATAAATATTCGAAGTCATTGCATGTGCAGTCAAATGATCGCAGAAACTTCATTATAGGTGAAAAGTCAGTAAATCAATTCCATATGCGGGGCTCATTGCGCTTCTTTAAATAAATATGGTTGCTGAGACGTTGAAAGACTTTACAAGATACTAAAATGCATTTATTGTTTGGAGTGTAGAGGCCTAAGAGACCTATTCCACCATTTAACATTTGTACGTTTAAACTTTCCATAACGCAAATCACTGCAGATCACTTTTTGCGTTTCCAATTGCAAATCCAACCCTAAACCAACTGCTGATGAATTTTGATACCAGTTGAGTGCCTCAATTGAATAATGTCGTTGTTTATTTCGCGTGATCATATTTTTGAATGTTTAACTACTTCATCAAGCTGCCTTCCACTGGTTTATATGTTGCAAACGCAAACTCATCAATAAATCCATTGATAAATTTGCGTTTGCAACATATAAACATTGTCAAATTTTACCGGTGGAAAGGCGCCTTTACAAATATATTCATTCGGAGAATGCATCAAAGATATCATGGATGAATTTCGAAAATGCGAATGCCAATTTTCCATGTAAAGTGCATCATTGCTTAGTTTTCTAGTACCCTGCATGGTGCCTAATAAATTCTCAAATTTCAAAATGTCGCTCGCTTCGACGCGTTTATTTCGACGTTTTTCATTCATTTGTTTTATTTTTTCGCGATAAATAAAAATATAGATTTATGCCCGAATTTTAGATAAAGTGCCGTCTCTATTCGAACTTCCTATTCATGTTCGGTGTGGTGATGCCATGCCATGCGATCACGCAAGCCATACCAGAGATCTGGTTTGTGTGCGCGAGTGCATGCGCATCATCATGTGTTTGGTTCTGGTATGATGCAGAGATCGTCGTCTATTGTTTGGCCTATGTGTGTTGTGTTCGTGTGGTTTCGGTGTTGTTGACTCACAACGGTTATCTAAACTTCTGTGCACACGCACACACACTCAAGTGTTGGCATGATGAGTAGACCGATGTGTCGTGTGGATGGATGTGTCACCAAATGAGATCCGCGCGTCGAAAGCAATGCTGCTCTATAAGCAAAGCAACCTGATCGTTGGTTTTTGTTCTCGCTGTGTAAACAAATAATGACGAAACCCCAGGCGACGGTGAAATGGTTATTGGTTGGCTGAGAGCAGCATATACAATTCCCATCTGGTCACAAACTGGTGTGCTACTTGCTACTGCATTGTATGCAATGCAATTTGACCTTATGTTGTACATACGCGAGGCTTTTATGCTGCGCTTGCGTATTTAATTGCACGTGTGCGATGTGAACGTAACAACGGCCAGAGCCAGGTCCAGCATCAGTTGAGGCAGGCAGACAGCAGCAGCATCAGCAGCACAGTCGAGAGTCGAGAGCAACATCCGGCCGATAATGTGCGATAATGTTGCACTTTAGTTGCGTCGCTATTACACAGCAGCAGTGAGGAGAGCGAATGGAATACCTTTAGTATATTGAAATACGTATCCGATGTAGTATATTTCTCAGGCTTGTTCTACTTTGATCGTCAATGGTCAATGGACCGATCGTTTCGTTACTTTTTTATAATATGTTTTCAAATTATATTTCTCTTTGTACAGTTGAATTCGGATCTGTGGTTGCATGGAGAAGATCAATCGGAAAGTGCGATGAAACTATACTGTACGCATTAGTTCATTAAATCGAAGGTGTTATTCGAGCGATTGACTTCCACGCTTCACGGTTAATTTTCGTCATAATTCGTGTTACCTAATTGGCGTTACATCGTCATTGTATTGTCGCACTAAAACGCACTGAATCATTAAATCGAAGAGCTCTGACTGTATCGATTTCAGACTGATTTACTTTGATTCAAGTAGACATAATTAGCTGACAAGTGATCAAATTCGTTAAAAATCTAGGTGCAAATAATGGAAATAGAATGTTATTAGGATATTTGAAAGTTCATAGTTTTTTATTAGTTTTTTAATGGTCAATTTTTATGTATAAACAAAAGCTACTATATTATAGCACGTTCCGCTGCACATTCGAGGAGTATGGAATCAGTTTTTTTCAATTTTAAAATTAAATATTATTCGAAGATGATCCGTGTTTTCTCGATGTTTTTTTTGTTTTGTTTTGTTAAACCTTTCTTTCTCAATTACCGAATAACGTTTTTCGATATCTAACTATCTCGATAGCCAACGATTTATAGCGAATTATCTCTTTAAGGAGAAATATGTTTGAACGACGCCATAATTGTATAAGCAGTGTTTATCCCATACAACATGTTTTATATTTTAAACGGTTCGTTTTCATGCTTCGATGCATTACTGAACAGAGTTGATGATTGATGATACGTAACAATTTGCAACCGACCAAAATGCAACCGAATGATTGTTATTTGTATCAGGAAACAACTTACTTGAATCTAACAACAACATCCTCCCTCTTTCTCTATTTCCTCCCCCCCTCTCCAGCGGCCAATCCAACGAACGCCAATTCCTCAAGGACTTTGTCACCGCCGCTCCCGGCTCCGCCGGCGCCCGCCTCGCCGCCTGGCTCCAGCCCGAACCCCGGCTCGATCCCAACCGCTGCGCCCTCAAACCCCTCCAGGAGCCCGTCCGCTTCGGCTGGCCCACCCAACTGCAGCTGATCACTCGCGACCAATACGGCGACACCGTCTACATCCCCAACCTCCGCATCGAGATCCGCGCCACCCCCTCCGGCTCCGCCGCCGCGGGCGGCAAACCCTCCAAGTCGGGCCTCCACAAATCGAGCGCTTTCGGCCTCAACGCAATGCCCCCGCCGCCCAAACTGCCCTACGAGTCCACCATCAAGGAGAAGATGCGCTTCGCCGCCATCACCTTCATGAAGCCCTACGCACCGTACTCCTTCGAAGAGCTCCGGCTCGCCCATCCGCAGCAGTCGCGCTCCGCCGAAACCCTGCACGCCGCCGACCTGGGCGACCAGACCTTCGGCGCCCAATGGACTCCCGCATCGGCCGGAGCCTTCTCGCTGACCTGCACCATCGACGGCGTCGCCCTCGAGGAGGTGTATCGCGTCGACGTTCAGGACGCCGGCCATCCGCCGCCGCCGCCTGAATCGGCCGCCAAACGCAGTGCGCTGGCGCTGGCCGCCCTGGCCGAACGCCAGGAGGCGCCCAACCGGCAGCGTCGCTTCGAGGCGGCCAATTCGGCGGGGCTGCGAATTCGGGCGCATCCGACGTTGCAGTCGGAGCAGGTGGGAGTGGTGCTGGCTTCGGGCGTCATCTCGCTGGTCGACGAGCAGGAGAACGACGATGGGGTGTGGGTGAGGTTGTCCACGGAGTCCATCCGGCAGCACTGTTCGCCGCTGATTGGCTGGTATCCGGCAGAAGCTTGGTGCCTGCAGTACAATCAGCATGTGGGCCGGACGCTGTTGCAGCCGGTTGTGGTGGAAGCGGCGGTGGCGGCGCCCAAGAGGAAGAGTCTGGCCCAAGCGGTGCCAGCGGATGAGGAGCTTCAGCAAGCAGCTGCTGCAGCGGCCGAAGTCGAGGAGACCATAACGGTGAATGTGGAGACGAGCAGCGTTTATATCTCAACGGCCCAACGATCGCCCAGCAAAAAGTACACGGCAGCGCATGCTTCGAATCCCTTCATCATGCCTTCGCCAGAGACACCAGTGGATGCCCAGGAGAGAGAGTCCCCCGTTGAGGCTCTGGACCGCAGCAATCCCTTCAGCTCGGGCAATATGTTTGGCGACGGAGCGGACGAGGACGAAGCGGACGACGAGGACAACAATGACACGCTGAACGAGTCCAAGTTCGATGATGCGGAGCCGGCAACGCCAGCTGCTCATGGCCAGGACACACCACCCTTTGATTTCGGGGGCATTGCTTCACTGTCTTCCTCGATGAGTCGCGACGATGCGGAGCTTTCGGGAACGTCAGCGGGCTTAGGAACTGTGCTGGCTGGTGCCGTCGGATCGGCAGGTGCTTCGGGCAAGTTGCAGGCGCTGCACAAGTGGTTCAAGGGAGCGGATGGTAGCGCTGGCGGTGGAGGAGCTGGAGCAGCCGGTGGAGCCGCCAGCAGCAGCAGCGGTGAGTTCAATCGCAAGAAGAACGAACTGTCCGAACTGGCTTCGGTGTCCGTTCGCGATCTGGTCAAAGCCATCGGCGGCAGCGGCGGCAACCAGAATGGAAACTCAGCAGCAGGAGCAGTAGCAGCGGGAGTCTCGGCCAGTTCCAGTCCGGTGCAGTCGACGGCGGCCGCTGGTGGCTCGAAATCGGCGGAACTTTCGTCGGAGCGTTCGATAGTGGTCAGTTCGCTGGCCCGCGATCTGACGACGCCCAACTCGAGTCCGGGCAGTTTCAAGGATGACACTCTGGATACGATCGCTTTCACGGGCGGCTTCTCGGGCAGCGCTCAGACGACCGAGGAGGCAACGGTTGGAGTGGCCGCGGTACCGATGGTGGCCGATGCGGACGAAGAGACGCATTGCTCGCCGCAGAAACGGGGTCATCGGAGAGTCAAGCGTAGGTTGGAGACGACCGGCGACGAGGAGGCCGAGGAACAGCAGCCGTTGATGCAAAAGACTCTCAAGACAGGCGATAACGCGTCGACTTCCACCCCAGAAGCTGCCGAATTGCCTCGCTCCAAACGGGCTCTGCCCTCCTCGCTGGCCGAGAGCCTTCGGGCCGTCTTCGCCGCGTTCCTCTGGCACGAGGGCATCGTGCACGATGCCATGGCTTGCGCATCGTTCTTGAAGTTCTACCCGGATCTGCCGAAGGATCTGAACGCAGCGGCCGAAGAAGTTTCGACAACCTTGCGTCCGGGCGATCGAAGCTCGCTGGGTGGTTATTGCGTCCGCACTACAACCACTTCATGCCTTACGCGAGAACAGCGCGCCCAGCAACGCTACTCTGTCGAAGTGGCCAATGCCGGCAACTATCTGAACATTCGCCCGTCTACGTTGGAAACTCTCACCAAGTCGGGCAACTCGAGCGTCCTCAACCGGACTCGTGGTCGCCGGATGCTGCTCGACGACGCGCTAAAACTCCAGCCCCTCCCCGAACTGATCACCAAATGTCCGCCGGCGATGCGCTGCCTCGTCTACCTGTGGGACCAGATCTGCAGTAATTGCGTGCAATTCGGCCAGAGTAATCTGGCCGTTGGCGGCGACAGCTCGGCCAAGGCATCGCCCGAGTCGCAGAAGCAACTGCAGGCGCGAGCAGCCAAATCCGGCGAAGCGGAGCTGGCGAAGAAGCCAAAGCACGTCGAGGGAACCTGGTGCGAACTGTGCGAGATCTATCTGCCCATTCAGGTCACCTATCACATGCGCATCGCACATCCGGGCTGCGATCGGTCGTCGCGATCGCGAGGCTACAATTCGGGCGGCACTTACTGCGAGGGTTGGGCCGGGAATTGCGGCGAGGGTGGCAAGGGCGCATCGAGCTGGTATCTGATGTGCGAACAGTGTAGAGATAAGTACCTGCTGCGCCATCGCAACGTGAACAATGTGAACAGTGCCAAGGCAAAGGAGGAGGCGGCAGCTGCAGCTTCGGCGAGAGCCCAATCGGGCGAGAACAGCCAGGGCGCGAGTCCATCGAAGCGGGCTTCAGCGACGACGGCAGCTCTTTCGCTGGCCGCTGACAAGCTCACAGCTAGCAAGGAAGGTCAGCAGTTCGATCACCTGTTCGGCTTCCCGTCCAGCCAGATCGTCAACTCGGAGGTGTACTCGATGATGCGGGACAACTCGATGTTCCTGCTGGAGTTGTCGGCCAGCAGTCCTGCGGTTACGCTGAACACAGCGCCGGGAGGCGGACCGACGCCGAAGCGATCGTCGACTGGGGCCGGCGCCTCTTCGGTCGCCGAAATGCAGATGCAAATGCAGCTGGAGATGCAGCAACGATCGCCGCTGGCCAGAGGCCATCATGGGCAGCAATATCGCCGACAATCATCGGGGTATTACAATCCGGGTGCTGGAGTCCAGGGACGTCGTCCTGAAGCCACTGGAACCGGAGCAAACCCGGTCACCACTCCGGAATTGCTTTGGACACCTCCCGAATCCTTTGCCTGCCTCGAGTCTCTCGGCGCCGCCGTCCAGGCCCAGCAGGCCCAATACACCGTATTCGATCTGAACTCTGGGGCTAGCGGAACCGGCACTGGCACCGATTTCGAGCGCCCTCTGTCCGAGGTCTCAATGGACTCGATCGATCGGCTGGCCAACGGACCAGCTGCTGGTCCAAGCCAGCTCATGCACGGCTCGGTGGCCGCTTCGAGCGTTCCTGGTTCGCTGGCGCGCTTCCATCGCAGCCTGTCGATGGGACAGGGCTGGCAGAATCGCTATACGGGTGCTCCACTGCAGCTGGAGCCGATCGGTGCCGCCGGAGCTGAGGCTTCGTCGTCGTCGGCAACAAAGGTAGTGATGAGACGCCGCCAGCCGCAGCAGAACGCAGATGATGGGGGATCGTTGCTGCTGTGCATTCCGTCGGAGAATCTGCGCAGGCTAGTGCCGGAGAGCATTCTCTGCGCTCCGTCGTTCAAGTCAGCAGCTACTCCGGCCACCGAGTCCGATCTGCCCTTCACCCGCCAATCGACGACCGGCGATCGCAGCGCCAAAGAACCGCAAATGGCAGCCGAACATCGAGATCAGAGTAACGAGACCGTTCTGGAGCCTAATCTGGCTCTGCTCGCCCGACCGGCGATGATCTTCATTCTGGAGCGCCATAGCCTCGATCGGCTGCGATACACGCTGAAGCGCAACCTGCGCGTGAGCACATGTCGCATCTACGCGTTGCAGTCCCTGAACTGGCTGATGCGATCGGTGACGCAGCCGACGTGCTTGCATGATCTGATGTGGTGGTTCGCCGGATCGCTGAAGCCCGCCGCTGTGGCTGGAGGCGCGGAGAAGGCCGCAGGACAGTTGGACAATGCAGCAGCATCTGGAGGAGGAGAATTGGCCAGCGTGGCCAGAATCTCGGCCGGCAAGAACAACGAGGATCACTACGCCGGCCTGGCTCTCGATCATCCGATCGCCGCCAACCAGATGTGCGGACAAATCACGCAGCTGCTGACGCAGAGCTTCCACTCGTATCTGCAGACGGTCGCCGATCTGACGCTACTCTTGCCTGCTGGCTCCGCACTCCAGCAGGCCGCCATCCAGTGCTTCAGCCTGCGCTTCAGGCAGTCCGATCACCAGTTCCTGCACCGATCGCACGTGTTCGGCAACATCTCGAAGATCCTGTCACGATCGGATGAGCGCGACGCGCAGGACCAGCGCGATCAGATGCAGACGAGCCAGGTTGCTGAAGCCGGACCTTCAAGTGCCTTGGTACCTGCTTCAGGCTCCGCCACCCGCATCATCTCCCTGCAGGACATCACCGCCCACTTTGAGCTTACCGTCAGCTCCCGGCCAGCACTGGCTGCCTCCCTTACGGACGGTTCCACCGAGACCTTCTGGGAATCGGACGAGGAGGACCGCAACAAGACCAAGCAACTGGAGCTCGCCCTGCGCCAGCCTGGCGCCCGATGCCGCCTGCTGTGCGTGCACATCGACAACAGCCGAGACGTGCACAACAAGGTCGCGTCTCTGTCGGTGTTCGCTGGCTCTGCGCTGGGCGAAGCCCAACTGCTGTCGTCCCACGAAATCGACGCTGCTGCTTCGGCTTCGCAGGGCCAATGGCTGACGACGGCGGTGCGAGAGGCGAGCCACACTCACTTCAGGCTGGAGTTCCGGGGACCGGAATCGACTCTGCGCGTTCGCCAGATCCGCCTGTTGGGCGATGCCGATCGAGCGGCTTGTGCTGCGGTTGCAGCTGCGCAAGCCGCTTCGCTGAGCGTCCAGAGGGCTCCAGTGGCTCAGCCGTCGGCAGCCCAACTGCTGCACAGCGCCAGGCAGTGCAATGCTTCGCACATCCAGCAGCGCGCCTGCGAAGCGGAAACGCTGCGCGTCTTCAGGCTTATCACGGCACAGGTTTTCGGCAAGCTGATCCTGAACGCCGCACCTGCTCCTGAGCAACCTGCGTGTCCGTTCAGCCGATCGGCGGCCGCTGCTGGCCAGCTGGAGGCCAGCCAACAGTCGACGACTTCGTTGGCCGATTCGCTGGATCTGCGAGAGCATATGGTGGGTATTCTGTTCAGTCGAAGTAAGCTGAGCCACCTGCAGAAGCAGGTGATCGTGCACATTGTGCATGCGATCAGGAAAGAGACGCAGAGGGCGCGAGAAGATTGGGAGGCATTGAATATGGTTTCGGCGGCGACAAAGGCCGAAAACTCCTCCGCCGCTGAATCTCCTTCAGCCGGTAGCGGCTCCTCGCAACGCGCTCCCGACACCTATTGCTTCGAGATGCTCAGCATGGTGCTGGCGCTTTC
This sequence comes from Exechia fusca, assembly GCA_024741255.1. NCBI lineage: Eukaryota > Metazoa > Arthropoda > Insecta > Diptera > Mycetophilidae > Exechia > Exechia fusca. The sequence continues at coordinate 8,714 of JANTBZ010033424.1, forward strand.
CGGATCACCCGTCGGCCGCTCCTATCTGGCCCAGCAGCATGGTCTGCTCAAAGACCTGCTCAGTCTGCTGCACACCGGAAGCGATCGCGTCCAACGGCAAGTCACATCGCTGCTTCGTCGGATCCTTCCCGAGATCCAGCCAGAGACGCTGGGCGAGCTTCTGGCCGTCGGCCGAATGCCACCGGCCGACTTCAGCATCGCCGGATGCGCGGGCCTCGAACCCGAACCCTTCGACATGAACCGCATGGGTCTGCTGGACATCTTCTTCGCCTGCATCGCCAAGTCACTGCAACTGCAGACCAAGGTCAAGACCGGAGCTGCCACCGCCGATGGAGGCTACGCTTCGGCGCCCAAACCTGCAGGACCGCCACCCAGCCTGCGCCTGGCCACCGCCATCGATCTGAACGTCTGCGCTCTGGTCGAACCGTCGGACGGCTACGATCCCAATGCTCCGCACATCATCCCGCCCAAGACCGAGGCGGAGCTGGCCGAGGAGCGCATGTACGACTTTGGGACCAGCGATCGGGTGCGCTCCAATGCCAACGAGTTTGCGGCCGCCCATCGGCGGAACAAGGACGAGCAGCGGAACCTGAATCAGCGATGGTTCTTCCGGGGAGGGATTAGTTCGAAGCAAGCAGAGAATATGATTGCGATGGTGCGCGATATGACCGGTGGTAAGTTCGGCGAGCGCTGGCAGCTGGTGACCAAGGCCGCTGTGGCGGAAGCGGTGGTGAACCTGACCAGGTTGGCTGAGGTTTTCCGAGAGCCTGCGAATTGTGTGCGGACAGCGACGATGTGGCTGGCACTGGGAGCGCTATGTGTGCTGGACAGGGAGCATGTGGAGCGATTGTCGTCGGGCAGGTGGACGCAAGCGGCGGCAGCGACCAATCCTGGAGGAGCAGCAGCCACAAGGCCTCTGTGCACCAATCACGACGATGGAGCGACTCCGGCGGTGGTTCAATGCGCCGAATGTGGAGCGCTGTGTGCGGATTGCGATCGGTTTTTGCATCTGTCGCGGAAGCAGCGCGGGCATGCGAGGACGGTGTGCAAGGAGGAGGAGGAAGCGATTCGGGTGGAGTTGCACGAGAGCTGCGGCAGGACAAAGTTGTTCTGGTTGTTGGCGCTGGCGGACGCGAGGACGCTGAAGGCGATGGTGGAGTTCAGGGATAGGTCGAATGCGTTGGCGATGGCGCTGGTTGCGGGTGGTGAGGGCGGTTCGGCGTTGGAGAAGGGAGGTATGTGGTATTTTGATTCCTTGATCTTTGTAGTGAATTTCGGTATTCAGGAATAGTAACTTTCTAGATTTTGTTGTTCTCATGTCATTTCCCACCAATCATCTTCCATTTCTATGATTGAATCCCTCTCCACCACTCGACTCACCATTTTTCCCATCTCTTCCCAACCCTCCGCAGGCTCCATGTCCTCGTCCTCCAAAGGCCTCGCCCATCTGCCCTCCTCCGCCTGCGGCCGCTGCCGCTTCTGCGGCGCCACCGGTCGCGAAGGTCTGCTGGCCATCGGCAACGTGTGCGCCGACGCCCAGTGCCAGCAGCACGCCCAGGACGCCTGCCCGAAGACGAAGCGCTGCGGTCACGCGTGCGGCGGAGTCGCCGGCGAGACGCGCTGCCTGCCCTGCCTGGAGGTAATATGTGTTATTGTGTTGTTGTCTATTGTTGCATAGAATGGAAGGGATCCGCAAGGAATGACTTTACATTTGGGGAACTTGAAAGGAGTAATCATCATCGACCGCATGACAAAAAATAGCAAAGGAAGGGAAAAGTCCTCTTCTACCAAGTCAATTCGCAGTGTCACAAGGATCTGCGTCAGGATCCTCCGTCTGGTATGGGACATCAGACATATGTCATCGGTGTAGTCCAGGTCTTCCAGGCGGGAGAGTTATTGACCTTAGCTATGACCCAGTCTAATACGAGTAGGGAAATAAAGGAGAGGATACAACCTTGAACTCACGTACAAGTTGCTCATCATGTTGTTCATGCATCAACGGAACAAAATATTGATATTTTTCTTCGGAACAACGCACAGGTCTGCTGCCACGATCGCGAGGTTCGCGAAGCCGCGGAAGCGGCCGCCGCCGCCGTGGCCGCCTCGGCAGCCGCCGCCACAGAAGCGGGCAGCTCCGGCCAGCTCCAGGCTCTGGTCGTTCCGCCGAAGCTGACGCAGGACGCCGATGACATGTGCATGATCTGCTTCGTGGAGGCGCTCTCCTGTGCGCCGGCCGTCCAGCTGGACTGCGGCCATGTGTTCCACTACCAGTGCTGCCGGCAGGTGCTGCAGAAGCGCTGGAATGGGCCGCGAATCGGGTTCGGATTCTCGCAGTGTCCGATCTGCAAGGTGAGTGGGTTCGCGTTTCGCGTGGGTGCGATTGGATTTTGGATTTTGAGATTAACACAAGACATGCGTACTGCGACATTGGACAGGTGGACATTGCGCACGAGCTGCTGGCCGAGGTGCTGGCGCCGATTGTGGAGCTGAAGTGCGATGTGCGGCGGAAGGCGGTGATGCGGTGAGTTGATTGAAGATTTTCATCTTTTTTAGACGTGAAATGTGTGAGGTATTGAGGCCATATCATCCGATAGGAACATAAAGTCGTTTGAAAGCTGAGTTTATTAGCTAACCAGAATTACTGACCTCGACAATAGCCAACGATTTTTGAAGAGCTGGTCATTGAATAAGATTGCATACAGAAAAGTCTTCCGAAATTATTTTCCACTAAAATCATTTCTTTTTGTACGAATTCCCTCGTTGCAAAGGTATATAATTACAACCTTTTGATGGAACGGATTTCAATTGTCGATACAAATAAAACAAGCCAAAACAGCCATCAAAATCGTTCTGTTCTATTTCTGGTTTTATCTGGATGAATTGTTCAAGGTGACCTGAGAGAAGCTTGATAGAAAACCATATTCAATTCAACCGCAAACTCGTAGCGCCTGGTGATGGGAAGAAGTTTTCTGGTTTCAAAATGTTCATGCTTAATTATAAGTTCGTTGGTAGCTGCTCTGGAGCAACGTACTTTTATAAAACGAGACGAGACGTGGGGAAAAGAGTTGATACCTTGTAATTCCAAGTTCGATCGTTTGCAGAATAAGGACGATTATATCGTTTTCTCACAAATATTGGGCCGTTCTGCTAACATTTTAAAAGAAGGTTGTAAGATACAATGTTGAATGGTAGCTAACTTACCAGCTATTTGCAAGGAGTCAGCTTGTACCTTACAAGCTAGTTTCATGTGATTATGCATAGACCTTAATATTACCTTGTTTACACCTTATAATGTTGTACCCATGGACAGGCCCGTAGCTCCCATACAAGCGTTCGGGGCTGAGCCCCCTCAACACTTTCTGGCGCCCCCTCAAAAAATGTTGCGCCCTCAACCTTATTCGGCGTATATAATCAAAATTCAAATTCACCGATAAATGGATCGAAAAAACTTCAGCCCTACGGGCCGATGTTTTATTTTATTAGTCAAATTTAGGTTTAGACTGTCAAAAGTTGTCGATCGACAAGGAATACGCATGAAAACTCATATTTTATGTATGACGGGATCAATATTTTCTCGAAAACTCGTTCCAAAAGCATTGTCGTTTGTGTGGAAATTAAATTTGTATTCAAAATTGCTCCAAATTCATCCTCCAGAAGTCGTCGGTCGCTCTCATAATAATGGTCCGCAAATATGTAAAAAATACGTGATGATGCAATATGCTTTCATCACGTCGATTCAATCGTCATTTTTTGTCAGAAACCGATGAACGAAGTTAAAGAGACCAGTTTTTTGTATGACAACCGGGAAATAATGAGCAAAGTCAACTAGAACTCGAGAATTTTCTTACTTCAAGTTTTGCATACATAAATCTGGCCTCTCTAACTTCGTTGGAAGGCCAGATTTTTTCACAAAATAATCACGATTGACGCGATGAATTTGGAACTATATTAGTACTATCAAGATTATTTTAAAGACCATAGACATATTTTTTTGGAAAATATAAAGGCCACCAGTCAAATGGATATTATAATAAGTAGAATACACATTTTTTTAGGTTCTTCCTCGGACATGAATTATAAAATGTTCATTCGAGAAGTGTTTGAATATAACTGTTTTTGAAACAAATTATTTTCTAATTGCGGTATCCGGATCAACATACAGTGGTGTGCATTTAATTGCGCACGATACTTTAGATACTAGATACGATACTTTACTTGGGAATTATCGTATGGTGCGGTCCAAAAATGAAATTTTGTTTTTAGATTATGATAGTTCTATTAACGATGTTCAAAATTAACCTAAATTTCACAACAACAATTCACTCAACATATGATTTATTGAGCGAAACAACGTAAAATTTGTATTGTGTTTGTGAATATAATTACGAACGAATGATCCGGTTCCCTCGTTATTCGTTCAACTTTTTCCTTTTTTTTTGTTCATTATGAATTATCGTATGATCTACTAGCACACTGTACAAAATAATCCAGTCAGAACCATTTCAAACTCTCCAAATGCATTGTGTGCGGGCAGCCAGTGTCGAGCGTTAAGGGGTAACTTCATATTGCATTGTTTTTAGCCCAAACG